>OMNZ01047557.1:10093-22351 GCA_900303255.1 Lesueurigobius sanzi | reverse complement strand
CACTAACCTTTTCAAACACTTTTGGCCACGACGAAATGAACATGTGAACGACTCGAGACCATGGGGCTGTAATTAGTGGCTGTCTCTTGTGATAAGTGGCAAAACATTCAAAATGTAATGTATTATTATTGTGTATTGATATATTGTGTTTATTTTATTATTTGTCCCCAATTCATAAGTACATGCTTTCCCAGATTAAACATTATATTTAAAACAGTGTTTTGGGTACCTCTGTAAGATCGATAGTTATGAATTTTTTGATTAGGGCTAATAGATTCTTTTCACTCATTTCCTGATCTGAGCATTAGATTTGCACATGGTTAATCACACGAAACAACAGGTGCATCCTCCTTTTGTCCAGAAGAGACTTAATGCTTCACTGATGATGACTCCGACTGAAATTTAAAAGCAAAGGTCGTCTCATTTGTGAATAAAAACACAGTAGGCATTAGGGCTGGGTACTGTTCATGTTTTTTTTTTCGATACTAGTACTTTAACGATACTTGGTTTACGATACCGATACCTGAATGACACCTTTTTCGATACCTATACTAAATTATTGGTCATCTACACAAATAAAAAGTAGAAGTTTAAATGACCCAAATTCATCTTATTTATCTAAATTTGAGCTGTTTTGAGTTAAGATTTAGTCTCTCATTTGACCTGATTGTAATCTCTTGTTTTGACTTGCTTCAATAAATTTCTACTTATTTCCTTTTTTATTTAAATTAATTTACCAATGGGGTAAGAAAATTGGTCTTTTGGCGGTTTTATTTTCCTAATTCAAGTGAGATTACCTTAGAGTCACAGTAGTAAATATGTCTAATCTAGTCAAAACTGCTCTAAACAAGACTAATATTCTCAAATCAAGTCATTTATCCTCGTGCTTGATTTTTAGTTTTGTTGTAGAACCATAAAACAGAACAATAATGATCATTTATTCTATAAAATACTGTTTCTTTTAGTGTTTTTATCATTTATTTGAGTTGAAACACCTTAGCCCTTTCTTTTAGTGCAGTACCAACATCTAGCCTATTCATACTTAATATTGCTCGTTATCGCTCTATTGTCGAGCCATATTAAGTATGCATAGGCTAGATGTTGCTACTTTTAGTACCAAGAGAGGAGGGACTTAGAGGTTAACTCCTCCTGCTGGTTCACTCTTAAGAATCCCACAGCGTGCTTAAGTCTTTAGTAGCTGATGACGATCTTTGGAGTAAGATCCAAACGTCCTACACTTCAACTACAGAGTACAGATGAAGACGGAAGAAACTTTTCCTACGATGGACAACTCCTGTACGACTGAGAACCTACACAAACTAACTGATTAGTTTTGATGAAAATATTAAAAATGAAATGATCGACATTCAGTTGGCTAATGGTTTTTATATTCAATCTTTCCTATGAAACTGAAGCTTATTAACACATATTTTTAAAAATTAAAATATATTCTCCACTAAACAAAGCTAATATTTTTTTAATAGTTATGTTGTAAAGCACATTTTCGTTGCAAAATGTTTCAAGTAGAAATCTGAATCAATAAATCTAAACAATGCATTGTTTTACAAAGGGGAAAACAATACAGAATTGAATGTAAACCAGATGGCAACGATGCTTATCTCTTGTCTTTAAGGTGACGTTGTTCATGTAATACACATCCTTCAGGTGAGAACATACTGTATGTGTATAATACAGTGCTTTTGTAATCCCCGTCAGAACTTGAAATATCTACAGTATGTCTGATGCTCCGCTAACACTGGGTCTGCGTGTGTCAGCAAATCTTCACCAGAACAGAACAGAGCCAGCACAATTCTGTGGCCCCATGCATGAACCTGATACACCACAAATACTCGAATATTTGATTACATTGCATTAATGAACACGGCGTTACTTTTAAATTTGTGAGATTAACATTCATCAGGTTCATGCAAGGGGCCACAGAATTATATATTAAAAAAAACACTAGTTACTATACTAGTTTTCCCTGGATTTAATTTGTTGGTGATTTTTATTATCCGATTATTCATTTTGTTGAACATGGATGTGCTGTATACAGTATGAAAGAAGTAGAATTTCCCAAACCTTTGGCATAATGTAACGAGTCATTAAGGAGGCCCCATGGAACTCTGTTGCAAATTCCTTCTAATTTTCTTAATAACATTGCCACTGATTTGTATTTACCATGAGTATATTATCCAATAATACTGGATAATACTAAGTGATAATTTAAACAACATGAAAACTGTCACGGTTAAAGGCCTGCTCAAAGGCGGGAACAAGCAGCTAAGTGGAGCTAAACTTAATCCAGAGATTACAGGATCACAATTGTAATTAATAAATCAAAATTGCTTTGCTTTCCAGTCTGTTCATTATTGCTTTGACGATATCTTATCTGTCGTCAGTTTGAGTGAGGTTGACTGTTTCAGAATCAGAATCTCCTCCTCCTCCTCCTCCTCCTCCTCCTCCTCCTCCCTCCCATGTCTTATAAACTGAAGTGAGATTTAAGATGAATTCTGATCTGAGCTGCACACCCTGCACGCCCCTCATTCAACATGCTGTGGATCCTGTTCACCTTGATCTCTGCTCTAACATGTAGGAGACTCTCAGCTCATGTGGTTTACTGTCTCTCTCGTCATCTCATGTATCTTATGTATCTCATGTATCTTATGTATTCTTTTTTCCAGATGTGAATGCTGTGACTGTGGTCACACAGACGCCTGCTGTTGTCAGTGTGATGAGAGGAGAGACAGCCACCATGGACTGCAACCTGGGCACTGTTACTGATATAGCTGCAGTCTGGGAAAAACAGATTCCTGGAGCAATCCCCAAATCTGTCCTAGAATTTGGACATGGGTGGCCCACTCCAAAATATGCCTCTGGTTTTTCTGCTCCTAAATTCAACTCAACAAATCAGTCTAAATCAGATTATCGTTTGATAATACACAATGTGGACGAAGGAGATTCAGCTGTTTATTATTGTAGAACATGGGACAAAGCTGCAAATGAGCGGGTATCACAGTGATACAGAGTGTGACAAAAACAGACTCACTTCTAACTTCTGCTTCAGTGACGTGTGTTCAAGACTTCTGCTGAACTCCAAAGTCTGTCCGGGACCAGAGTGTTACACGGGTGGCAGAGTGGATAGCGCTCTTGCCTCACAGCTAGAAGGTCCCGGGTTCGATTCCCGGCCCGTGCGGCCTTTCTGTGTGCAGTTTGCATGTTTCTCCCCGTGTCTGGATGGGTTTCCTCCGGGTGCTCCGCTTTCCCCCATCAACCCAAAACATGCACATTAGGTTCAATCCTCCAGCAGGTGATTCTGACCATGAGCCTGGCTCCACATCTGGAGATGGGTCCCCGGGCGCTGCACTGCGGTCGCCCACTGCTCCTGACGGGTTGCCCCAGTGGCATCGAAGGATGGATCAAATGCAGAGGACAAATTTCCCTACGGGGACAATAAAGTTCACCTTAACCTTAACGGACAAATCCAGACCCAGTGAGAGTGGAGCGTCCTCAACTGCAACTCTAAAGGATTATAAAGGCACTAGTGAATATCAAACATGTGATCACTTCACTCAAAGAGAGGAGTTTTATTGAGAATGAGCTCACGACGACCGTGGGAGGTTTTTGTATGAGCGTCTGCACACACTGAAGCACTGTGGTGTTCGGACCAGGCACCAAGCTCATTGTGACCGGTAAGTCACTCATGATAAAACAACTTCTCATACCCTCAGCTCAGTTATGTATTTAATTCATTTTTATTCATGATTTAGCAGTTTGTATGTGTATTTTTTTTTTTTTTATATTTAATCTTACATGCCATGCTGTGTGTGTAGCATAGTGTCTAAACAAACAAATAGTTACAACTAAAGGTATTCAATTAGGACTGGGTTTATTTATTATTTATTTATATTCATTTTATTTTATTTGAATAGCCTGATATCGATAAAAAAAAAAAAAAAAGTTCTTTTTACCGCTGAAGTCACCGACAACTTTACAAATATCTCTGCGACAAAATGTCATAGAGCAGCCATTCCCAAACTTGAGAGTGTTGCGGCCCCCCTCATACATCCAAAAATCTCTGGAGGCCCCCTGATGATAAGAATGTATGTTATTATAGAAAATGTCATGATTTTCCAATGGTTTTCACTTCATTTTACATAGACAATACAAGGAAACAGTGACAATAGAGTCAATTTGATAACACATGACCACATTCATATAAAGTTTATTATAAAATCCATTAATTTTGATGTGATTGATTTGTGGACAACCTTTGGAGGCCCCCCTGCAGTGCCTCGGAGGACCCCACTTCAGGAACCAGTGTCATAGAGACTTAAGGTGGCCACACACTAGAGGATTTTTAATCTTTTGAGACTAAAGATCTGTGCAAAGACCACACACACTTAAGGACAGACATGAGGACACACACACACACACATGAGGAGTCCCACCACAGATCATGCCATGAGAGAAAGTTTTTATTGAGCCACGCTTCATAAGACTAAAAATCTGTCTAAAAATCCTCTAGTGTGTTCCAGCTTTACTTAGTCGCGTTGAAAATTTGATTCCAAAAGGCTAAGTTAGCATTCTGACTGAAACTACTGACTCTGACTTTACACAATTGCCCAGGGATTCATAATGGTACTAGTTAAAACGTGTTTTCTTTTTTGCCTTTGTACATGGTGGGCAAAAGAATGGAGTTACATTTGTGCAAAAATAAGCAAATCTTTTGGTGCAAAAAATATATTTTTTTGAGAATGTCTACCGTATCCAAGTAAAATTGGTACTGCGTGATATCCTTTACTGAATTGAAAATCAAAATGAATCGTGAATCGAATCAGATACCCGGCCCTATATTCAATTAGATTTGTACTCGTTTTACAATTATACACAATATCTAACTTGGATTTGTTAAATATTGTCTTATTGCTGGTCTCAGAACGTTTGGTATGAACACTTTTATACAAAGAGTTACTCCCTCCACTGTAGCGGGGTGGGTTGTAACACCTGCTTAATCATATGTTATAACTATCCTCGCCCCTGTTTATAATGTTCAGCTAATTGTAAGCAATGTAATCCGTACAATCCTACTGTATTGTTCTATGTGCAATAACAATAGTGTAATATGTGCAATAACCTCAGTGTTTACAATATCTGCAATGTCACTTCATCAGTCAACCACCTGGATGTAAACATGTATTTATTATATTAATTTGCACTGCCAGCTCTGATACAGTATTCGTTCATTCTCATTTATATCCTGTTCGATTTCCGTTTTTTGGATATTCTTTAGCGCTACCCAGGGTTTATTTATTTATTTTAATAATGTTGATGATGTTTTTTTTCTTAATTTAAGTGTAAAAAACTTAGCCCATTGGCAAATTTCTTGAAACTGGCTCCTCAAATCAAGGTTAAATATACAAATTTTAAGAAAATTTTACGTATGTATAGATTTTTTTTTGCATTGTACTGGTAATTCTGAGGAGATATTTGAGGAAATTTATGAGCCACACGCATGCAGCACTATTGTGGGGGCCGTGGTGGTCTTGGGGCCCCAAGCAGAGTCTGGATACTCCGCTTATTAGGCTTGGCCAGCCCTGATAATAATAACATAGATTAAGTGCAAAAATACTTGTTCTGTTGGCAGATAATTTTACATGGCAAGTCAAAATTACTTAAAATAAGGTTAAAAAAAATGATGAATTCAAGCAAATTTGATTTATATAACTTTTTGCAGTGTTGAGATGATGAGCTTCCCAAACTCCAGCAGGTCACAGCCTCCTTTATTAATCCAACAATACCACAGGGCCCCCCAGTAATATGACATCCCTCTTATTAAAGAATATGTCATGTTTCCCTCATTCATTTCACAAACATTTACATATAAATTGCAAAAATTAGATCTTGACATGGTAAAATTTCTGAATTTCTGAATATTTTACCCTAATTTGAGTAATTCTGGCCAGCCAAGTGTTCTTCTTTCCAAGTAAAATGTAATTTATTTTCAAAATTTTCAGAGTTATAATATATTTATTCTTATTTTAGACGCAATAATAAGTTTTGTCTTATTCTAAGTGCTAAAAGGACTGATTACATTACATTGACTGATTACATTGGTAATATAATTTCACTGACTTGTTCAAATCAAGGTTGAATTATCTTCTGTCAAGAAAAAAATAATTTGAAGAGTTAATTTGCAAAAACAGAAACAGATAAGTCAAAAATGAACTTATGCTTGTCATTTTGTTTTTGCATAGCAGTGTTTTTAATGACCAGATCTAATTTTATCTCACCAAAACTGTATACTTGTTGTTGATGAAACTTTAGTTTTACTGGTGTCACCTGTAGACGACAGTGATGCAAATCCTGAACAGTTTTGCAAAAAAAAAAATCAAAACAGAGATATCTGCTTTTGCAAATGAACTCTTCATTTTGAGTTTTTACAGTGTATCGGCTAAATCCTTATTATAATTAAACAAATACATACACAAGTTCATTAAAATCATCTCATTTGCATGTGATTGATGCAGACAAGCTTTGAAGCCCCCCCTGTAGTGTAGTAATGATATTTTATGTATGCACACACAAAAGCGGTTACTCGTGGGTTCTGAAGTTCTCATGATTAATACCGTGAGCTTTAATGGCCACGGTAATCCTAAAACCGTTTAATCTTGACTAGGGTTAGGTACCATTTACTTTTTTTCCGTTTTTGATACTTGGTTTACGATACTGATGCCTGAACGATACTTTTTCCGATACCTATACTAAATTATTTGTCATCTACACAAAAAAGCAAATATCTAGATAAGTCTAATAGACCCTTTCATTGTTTGTAAACATTCAGGGCTTAGCTGGAGGCGGAAAGCTAGATCCCTATCTATTTCCGTTGTAGCTGTTGTCATAGTAACGATAAACAAATGTCCAACTGTTGTTGTAAATATCAGATAAAACATTACTTTATCGTCTCAAATGTCATTCCTCTTATTCTCGCTCCTTAAGCCACAACAGGACCACATTTTTAGTTGTAGTTTTACACTTATAATCACTAGTTTTAGTTTAATCTTATTTATCTTGCTCACTTCCTGCCTCCGGCTGATGTCACTGATTATTGTAAGCAGTGAAAGGATCTATTGACCCAAATTCATCTTTGTCTCTTCTAAATTTGAGCTGTGTTGACGAGTTACACTTTAGCGGCTCATTTGACCTAATTCTAGCCTCTTGTTCTAAGGTGTTTTTCACTTGTTTCAATAGATTTCTACTTATTTCCTTTTTTATTGAAAGCTATTTTGCCAATGAGGTAACAAAATTGGTCTTGTCCTTTTGGTAGTTTTATTTTCCTAATTCAAGCGAGATTACCTTAGAATTAGTAAAAATTGTCATGAAATAACCATTTTTCATGTCATACAGTATTTACTACTGTCATTCTAGATCAGTGTTTCCCAACCAGGGGTACGGGGACCCTTGGGGGTACGCGAGAGCTTAGGAGGGGGTACTTGGAATAATTTCAGATACAAAATAAGATAAAGCTGAATTATATTTTTGATTATTATGTTCAAAGAAAAGCTATTTAAAACATTTAACTGTAAAGAGTATGAGTTTGAGAATATTTAGTGGCCTTTCTACTGATAAATAGGAGTTTTAGTCATTCACTTTCCAACTAATGATCAAAACCATTGAGGCAGGGGGTACTTGGAGTATAAAAAAAAAAGCCCAAGGGGTACACAAGACAAAAAAGGTTGGGAACCACTGATCTAGATGACAGTAGTACATCTGTTTAATCTAGTCAAAACTGCAAAACTAATATTCTCAAATCAAGTCATTTATACTCGTGTTTGATTTTTAGTTTTGTTGTAGAACCATAAAACAGAACAATAATGGTCATTTATTCAATAAAACACTGTTTCAGACCCACCAGGCAGACCAGTTTGCTTTCTAAACCCTATAATCATCCCTAATCTGTGCACATGTCTGCTGTTCTCTTGCCAGCGTTGTGTGACCTCTGTTGTGCTGTGTCCAGGCTCCGTCCTCCCTGCTCCCGTCCTGTTCCCCCCGTCCCGCACAGAGCTGCAGTCCGGCCGGGCCACTCTGCTGTGTGTGTCCCGGCACTCTGGGCCCTTTGCTGGGGTCACCTGGTTGGTCGATGGCACTCCAGTGAACAGCGGGGTGTGGAGTAGCAGCGCTGTCCAACAAACAGAGCAGACGTTCCACACCAGCAGCTTCCTGTCCATCTACATGTGCCACTGGAGCAGTCACAAGGTTTACACCTGTCGAGTGTCTGTGGGTGGACACAGCTCGGAGGCTCACATCAGCAGCTCCCAGTGTGGAGACGACTAGTCCCAGGACATCTTTTCTGTTACTTTGGAGCCATGTGAACATATGTCAAAAATGCATCTAATAAAAACATCCAAAAAAAGAAATCCAGTGAAGCGTTCTGTCTTTACTATTAGATTTTAGATTGAATGTATTGAAAATGAATGTTGTGAGTGAGAGCAGCTTCTTGGAGGAATTATAGGTGTAAAAGTGAAACTACAGAGGTCATGAAAGTTATTTTGGGAATACCAGGCATTACCCCATCTGTAATCAGTGTTGGGCAAGTCACTTTAAAAGTGTAATATATTCTATATTACTAATTACAGCTTTAAATGTGTAATATGTTTGTAGTACATATTGCTGAGTTACACTACTTTGAGTTACTTTTAGCAAAACATAAATTGAAAATAGTCAGATTAATGTCACCGAACAAAAGCGCAGTCAAATATTTCCTTACAGACTCACATATTCATTTGGCGGCACGGTAGCACAGTGGTTAGCGCTTGTGCTTCACAGAAGGTCCCAGGTTCGATCCCTGTTTCTGTGTGGAGTTGCATGTTCTCCCTGTGTCTGGGTGGGGTCCGGTTTTCCCCATCAATTCAAAACATGCATGTTTGGTTAAATCCTCCTGTCAGGTGATTCTGACTCTAAACCTGACTCAAGATCTGGAGCTGGGTCCCGGGCACCGTTTACACAGCTGCCCACTGCTCCTGATGGATTGCCCTAGCGGCATCGAAGGATGGGTCAAATGCAGAGACGAATTTCTCCATTGTGATCAATAAAGATCTATTCTAGTGTTTCCCAACCTTTTTAAGAATCAGAATCAGAATAGAGTTTATTGCCATTGTCAATGAAGGTTTCACAGACTAGGAATTTGCTTTGGTTTGACTCGTGCAACATGAAACATAAATATAGATATAAAATAATATAATAAACTAAACTAACATAAAATAATAAACTATGGAGAAAAAAATAAAATAGTAACAATTAAAAAAAGGCTATAACTTTAAGGCATGCATAAAACTAGAAAATAAATAAAAAAAATAAGGCACCCTTTTTACAAAAATATCACACAAAAGCTTATATTTTTTGAAATACAGTATATGGGAACTCCTTGAGTTCCTAATCCAGTCAAAGAAATCAGTGGAAAGTGAAGGGAAATAAGTCTTTCCAGATGTTTACCCACAGTGACAGTGACACACTGTTGATAGTCATTTCTGTGGGAGCACAAATACTACAATAATCACACAACAAGAACCTGTGAGTTGTCTCATTCACAGCATGGTTGTGGCATGGTTGTGATACTGTCCTATAGTGCAGAGTGTGTAATTGCTCTACCTGACCACCACACGCCAATCAGGAGAAATTTCCACGGCAAATAAATATACAAAAAAATATGTGGAATTGAACATATTGAAGAATCAATTAGAGGGGGAGATCGACTCAAAAAACTTCTCCAGAGAGAGTCCTTTTGGATTTACACCCTCCAAGCAACCCAATATCCAGGGCTTAATGGAGAACTGGATTTCTCTCCTTTCTTATGAAAAGATTGTTTTTTACTGTGTGTATGAATGCTAGATGCTGTGATGTTCTATAGTCCAGGTTACTATTCTGATGTCCTATGTACCTTTAAAATGACTGTCTACATCACACACCTGGTGACTATGGACCAGCCCACCTAGTGCATGTGACTCCTGCTAACCACTTCAAAAGAGGGCTCCAGTCCACCATCTCGAGTCTGCCCTGACGAAGGCCCCGAGCCGAAACGCGTTGGCATTTTAATTACGTTTAGCCATGTAAAATAAAGGCTTTTTAACTTTTTGTACCTTTTTGACTGCCTCAGTTTTTTGCTGTTTGAAGTGAAATTTCCACGGCACCCTGATGATTCCTTATGGCACCCTAAGGTGCTACAGCACCCTGGTTGGGAAACACTGTTCTGGAGTGTTTTGTTTTGATGACGTTAGCTGCACAAGCCTCTTTTTACTTCAGTATCCAACTTGATTTGCTGCAAGTTGGATACTGAAGTTGCACTTGTAACTTGAGTTACTCAAAGGTACTATTTTCTGAGTAGAAAATCATTAAAAATCAGGTACAGTGCCTTGAAATTGTGATGGGTAATGTAAAATAAAAATAATATATTATATTCCTCAGTTACTGATAAAAGTTAATACACTGTATTTCTGTACCGAGTTCCTTTTGTAATAGTTACCCCCAACACTGTCTGTAATAGTGAAAGAGGAGTTGCACAGGTGCATTATGGGTCATTGACTTGTAGTGAGTAATGCTTCATTAATGGTGTGTGACCATCTGGTTTTCAGTTCTGTTAAATGATTCAAATAAAGCATTTCTCTCACACATTACCTTTATTTATAAACCATGAGTTGCATTTTCAGTTAAACAGGTGTTTCTTCACCTCCTTAAACTCTATTTTACACCAAAAAATGAATACAAGTATTAAAAAAAAAATGAAATCTGAATTAAGAAGAAAATAAATGGCCAAACAACAAAGTTCACTTAAAAAGTCTTGTTCCTGCTGATTTAATATGCTGGTTCTTTTCCTCTTTATCAAATGTTCATAACAGATATATATTTTTGAGTCCAGACTAGATTAATGATACAAACACTGACATGGTCTGGGCAAAGCTGTGGTGCACATATTGAAAAACACAAAGGGAGAAATGGAGTCCCCCTGACACTCTCCTGCCCTTCAGGCTTTGCTGACGTCCGTGAGGCTGAGTTTCTCGTTCCGCAT
Organism: Lesueurigobius sanzi; assembly: GCA_900303255.1. Lineage (NCBI taxonomy): Eukaryota > Metazoa > Chordata > Actinopteri > Gobiiformes > Gobiidae > Lesueurigobius > Lesueurigobius sanzi. The sequence continues at coordinate 11,289 of OMNZ01047557.1, read as the reverse complement.
CAGGCTGTTGCCGTTGAAGCGCGGGTGCAGGGCGATGGCGGCGGAGGACACCGTTCTGGAGCGTCTTTTGGAGCGGGCGCAGGCCAGGTAGAAGATCTCCATCACGTTGAGCAGCAGAGACACGCAGGCCACGACTAACATGAAGATTATAAATATGGTTTTCTCTGTGGGCCGTGACATGAAGCACTCGACGGTGAACGGACACGGAGCACGCTGGCACACCACCAGCGGCTGCATCACAAACCCATAGAGATAATACTGCCCCACGATGAACCCCACCTCTAGGAGAATTCTGAAAAATATAGAGGTCATGTAGTTGCCCAGTAGGTTCCCCTTGATTTCAACATGGCCCTTTTCATCCGAGTACTTGGGAACTTTGACGAGCTCGTCCGGGGACTGGGTCTGCATGTGTTCGCGCAGCTTGTTCTCTTTGTGGATGACGTGTATGACGTGGCCCAGGTAGATGAGAGTGGGGCTGGACACGAAGATGATTTGCAGGACCCAGAAGCGGATGTGAGATATCGGGAAGGCCTGGTCGTAGCACACGTTCTTACAACCGGGCTGCTTGGTGTTGCACACCATGTTGGACTGCTCGTCGCCCCACACCTGAGGAATCAAACACAAATGCTGTTCATATATGGCCCAAAAGTAATTCATCAAACCTTTAATTATTAAACATTACAGGAACATCTTGGGTCCACAAGCACACGCAAAAGTAAAGAAGGTTGTCCATTGCATTGTCAATAAGTGACCATTGTTCTTTTGAAGCATCACTTTTGGCAAGCTATGCACCAATGAAATACTAAATTGAGTTTATACACTACTGGTTAAAGGTTTAGAAACACTTTTTATGCATTGGCTTTTCTTTATTTTCAACACTATTAACATTGTATGGTTCTCATTGAAGGCATTAAACCAGGAGTGTCCAATCTTTTTTCATGGAGGGCCACAAATATTCATCTGGGTTCATTTAAGAGAGGTTTAAACCTTTCAACACACCTGGATTTAGTTGTTTCAAGCTCTCGTCTAAAATAAAATGTTGAAATAGTCGAAATAATACAAAATATGTTTTTTATTTTAAATTCTTTAAATTTGGCAGCCTTTATTCGTGGCATTTCCTTAATGAGCTTCATGAGGCAGTGACCTGAAATGGTTTTCAACAGTCTGTGAAGTGAAAACCATTTCTGGTGACTACG
>OMNZ01047537.1:0-10074 GCA_900303255.1 Lesueurigobius sanzi | reverse complement strand
ATGCCACCATCAATAAGGCTCTGCTACAGCGAAAACATGGAAAGAAATCGAGTACCGTTTTGATGTGCTTTGTGCAACTAATGGTGCCCATATAGAGGGGTATTACATTAATGGTGCCCATATAGAGGTGTATTACACCAATGGTGCCCATATAGAGGTGCATTACACTAATGGTGCCCATATAGAGGTGTATTAAACTAATGGTGCCCATATAGAGGTGTATTACACTAATGGTGCCCATATAGAGGTGTATTACACTAATGGTGCCCATATAGAGGTGTATTAAACTAATGGTGCCCATATAGAGGTGTATTACACTAATGGTGCCCATATAGAGGTGTATTACACTAATGGTGCCCATATAGAGGTGTATTACACTAATGGTGCCCATATAGAGGTGTATTAAATGAGGTAAAAAACAAAACAAAAACAAAAACATTGACAACCAGTGAATACAATAAAACAAATCTGCCTTTGTAATATTTTTTTTTAATTGTAAAGAGACTTTATGGACACTCTGTATTACAATAGCCATGTCCTATCTATAGTTTCATTAAAGATCTTTAGGTGAAACTCTTGGAGGGACAAATTTTTCTCTATTATGCTTCACAAACTTGCTTATTTGTGTAGCGAGTACATTGCAGTAATCTCCTTACATAATGAAGTGTTAGTACAAGACTGGCAAGCTGTTCTGCTAAGTACTATGCCACTCCGCATATTACATATATTATTTGGTTCAGTTAGCCGTGCGTTGGTGATAAAAGCTGCTTGGAGGTTAAATCCTTCTATTAAATGATTACAGTTCATACCGATTTGAATTGCTATCATTAATATACATCCTGATGATATAAAGTAGTTTTCTGCTAAAGAGCCTGAAGACCATCACTTCTGTGCATGCCTCACTGAGCGTGTTTGAGCCCATCCCTCTTCATTCACTGCTCAGTATCAACACGTACGCACTCCACCAGATCCTCGTCCGCATGTGGAAGGCACCGCGCCGTCTGCAGGGACAGAATAGACAAAGTTCACCACCATCACCATCATCATCATCATCATCATCAGACGCGACAAGTGTGAACTTTGTGACCCGCCCCGTGGACAACATACAGAGCCACGCGCTCAAAAGATGAGCGCTAATTGCTAATCGACAACAGCTGCAGCGGTCTCCCAGCACCACGGACAGCTCCAGCCCAAGGGAAATCCTGCAAATGAAAGTATCACAGTGGGTTACGCACAAATCACTGGCAATAAAGTCAATGGTGAATGGAGACCCCCCTCTACACCATAAACGCTACTGACACTGTCCGGTTCGCTTTTAAGGATTTAGCCAGAGCTATTACTATTTTAAACATGGACAACCAGCACAGGAAGTCTTTCGTCAGAGTACTGTATTTGCCCTTGGCCACGTTTTACTCTGCCCCCCACTGTTTTCCACTGTTCCCCACCGAGCTGCTGAGAGGTGCGATGCTGATAGAACTGTCTCTTATACAGCCAAAAACATCACTCACAAGAGAGGCCCCCAAGCTTACAAAATAACAGGAATATTATGGATAAACAATAGCCCTAAATTATTTATTCTTCTCAGAGTAATATGCTTTATCAAAAAAGTGGCCCTAAAAAGTTGGTGAATTTTGTAGATCAGACGGTTGGCAGTGTCATGCCCCCCAAAAAAGCAGCGAAAGGTCTGCCCAAACAAGACGAGAAAAACGGCGTGGAAGTGTCTGTACAGGTGGAACAAGACGGAATGGCAGGTGTCCAATAACACGAAGGAGCTGTCAGACCTGATATGCTCTATCATAAGAGAGGAGATCAATGTGGTTCTTAAAAAGATCAATACGATCACAGATGATATTTCCGCTTGCACCTGGAGACTGGACAAAACCTTGTCTGAAATGGATCAGAAAGTTGATTTAAAAAAGTTGCGTTAAATCAACATGGAGCGAAGGGAGAAAGCAGAGCAGCTCGAAATACACAGCCGTAAATACAACATTCGCGTGTTTGGATTACCTGATGATATTGAAAAGGGCAACCCGACCAAATATATGAACATGTTGCTCAAGGAGATTTTCAAAGAAAAGTTAATGTCGGAAGTGCCAGAAGTGGAGATCGCGCACCGGATTGGATCAGCGGGGCAAAGCAGGTGGAAGAGCAATGATCGTGTGCCTCCAAAAGTTTACAACGAAAGAAGAGATCATAAAAGTGGTGAAAAGGGAAAGCGGATATTGAGCTGGGGCCGTGATTGGTTATACGTTTATCTGAGGAAAGGGCTGTGTATTTTTTCGTTGCACAATTATTATGGGTCAAGAAACAAAATACAGAACAAAATACCAACAAAATACAGAAATTGACAAATGCCATGAAAGAGAGACCAGAAGAAAACATTTCTTATCAATTAATAAATTGTATTAAACTAAAGACTAATTTAACAAAGTAATTTTAACTTTGTTGAAGTGACAGAGGATCATGTTAAAGACATGTTTAAAAGTAAAGATAAACCCTATGGGATGGACAATATTGAGTTCAGATTGTTAAAGTTGGTGGTAGATTTCATTTCGTTGCCCGTTTGTCATATAATAAATATAAGTTTTAAAGAAAGTATTTTTCCATCACAATGGAAGTGAAAATAATTCCTTTGATTAAAAATAACAAAGAACCATTGTCTGGTCAAAATAGTCACCCAATAAGTTTGTTACCTGCATTGAGTAAAATCATAGAAAAAATCAAATACGACCAAATACTGGAGTATTTTACAGCTCAGGGACTGAATACAATATTTCAACATGCATATAAATATGGGTCACTCCACAACTACTGCCCTTATTCAGATTACTGATCACTGGTTAGAGGAAAGTGATGATAAAAAGTTAGTTGGCATTGTATTTTTAGATTTAAGTGCGGTTTTTGGTGTTCTAGATCACAGAATTATTTTAAATAAGCCTCAATGTTATGGATTTCAGTTGCCCTTAAGTGGACAGAATGGAATAGAATAAAATAATAAATATCTCTTTGCATCCCTCTGGGCAGACCCCCTCACACACTTATCTACAGTATGTAATGTTTGTTTCCATGTATTATTTTGCTGGAAATGTTGATATGTGGAGCTTCCATTGTGTGTGTGTGTGTGTACACATGTGTATGGGTGTTTCTTTTATGTAAATAAATGAAATATTTGTGATGAAAATGGAGGAGACCCCAGGCAGAATAGCTCCTGCATTGAGTCAGGAGCTAATGGGGCTCTCTGTAAAAAATAAACAAACAGAAGCTAAATGGGTGGCAAATCTCGCTATTTTCTGTTTTGACACACAATATGGAACGGTGAGGGCTCTGTTTAGGATGAAAAGAACCCATGTGCATATACCTTCTACAGTCTGCTCCCTTCGTGCCTCCAGCATTTAACCACTTGTTGATGCAATGGTTACAAATGTATTCATCTTTTTTTCCCCCTTTGGAGCTGCAATGATCTGCTCATTTATAAACAACAAGACATTCACCTTGAGAGTCACCGTGTAGATCTCTGTTGTAGCCTGTCCACTGTAATTATCTGCCTATTGTTCAGATACATGTATTCATTGCTCGCTATTTGCCCTGTTTGAACAACCATGGCCATGATTTTGTTCTCATTTTCACATCTACCAAGAGGCTAGAGAATAAAACCTTTATTGCTAACTTCACAGCTTTGATTATAAGTGCACAATGCCCATGCCTAATGACCGATAGATAGTCTGTGTAGCTCCTCAGTCGTACAGGAGTTGTCCATTGTAGGCAAAGATTCTTCAGTCTTCATCTGTAATCTGTAGTTGAAGCGTATAGGACGTTTCGCTATGTTGGTTAGAGGTTAACTCCTACTGGTTTCTTCTTAAGAGACCCACGAGCGTGTCAAGCCTACTCATTTGCTGACAAAGCTTTTTGGATAAAGAGCGAAGCGTCCTACACTTCAACTACAGAGTACAGATGAAGACTGTAGAATCTTTACCTACAACCAATAGATAGCTACAGTAAATAAAGCATATAAGGAGACACTGCAGGCTAAATTGCGGGGACAACACTTTAATATAACTCCTGCAGCATCCAAATGTTCCAGTCTGATACTTAACATTCTGAAGGTTTATGGGTTTTTTAATATTTAATACCCAGCTTGATTTATTTTGTTTTGAATCTCCAAAACATGGCAACATTTTTATTTTTACAGATTCATTCACTATTCAAAATCTAAACAAGATGTTCAAAATCCCCTCTGAACCAATTTTTAATATGTAAACAAAATAAAACCATAAATTCAAACCTGGCTCCAGCTACTATTTAGATTTTGTCACCAACACTATAGGCAATTTTTGCCAGTTTTATGCATAAAATACCTAACTTTGACTCTGAGGACTTTTTTTGAGGCATTTTTTATTGTTATTTTTGCCTGGTATTTATTTGTTTTAGTGCTTCTGAAACACCTCCTCATGGTGCACCATCAAGTGCTTGGACTCTTTATTTTCATAACAAATTGAACTAGTATCACCTGAATGCTGTATTAGAGTCATATCAATGAAGTAATCATGATAGAAGCAGAAAAACAACCAAAAAATTTGGCAAAAATTTAATTTCTCACCTCACTCTTTCCCTATATGCAAAACTTCAATGTATATGGCTGTGGACATTAGAAAATGTTGTGTGGGTTAGACCTGGCCCAGGAGATGGAAGATAAAGGCTGGAGTTACTTTAGAAATGTTTATTTTTGACAAAACAAAAAAATGTAGGCGCTCATAGCACTTTTTTGATTATTATTATTCCACTAAAATATGCTTCTATAAACACAGAAGGCTATAAACCTGACCTTATATGTCAAATCTGTGTTTATTCACCATATATTCACATTTTTGAGGAAAAAAACAAAAAAAAAATTGTCCTAAATGTTACCCCATAGTTGTGCTCATTTTTGACACAAATGTTACTCCATACTTTAGTCCTCCATGTTCTATATAAACAGAAAACAAGATAGCAGCTGACCAGAGACACATTTTCAGGATGAAGAAGTCAAGTTTTCAGACAAAAAAAAAAAGTTTTAATCTAGTACCGTTTTGAATCCCTTGGCGATTTTGTAAAGTGCAGTCAGCAGTTGTAGCTAATGCTAACTTAGCACTTTTTGACACGAGTTTTCGACGTGACCTTACATCGCCCCCCAGAGGCCTAGAAGGACATTGTAAAGCCCCAAGCCTCCTCTTTCCAATGCAAAAAACAGTAAGTCTCTACGACATTTACTCACAGAGATATTCGCTAAAGTCGTCGGCGACGCGGGTGTTGCGGGTCTCACATCGCACAGACTTCAGAGGGTTAAAACATAACACAGAATCACAGAAAATAATTTGTAACAAGTGAATTTCTCCATTGTGAGATCAATAAAGTTTTATCTTATCTTATCTTATAAAATGACAGAAATCTTCCAATACATTTTTTTTCTCATATCCATGTCAGTAATATACAGCTAAATTTAAAAATTGATGTCACTCAATTTTGTTTTTTTCCCTATTCACTTGATCTTCGAACCACCTCGTGTGAGGTGTGAACATGTGTGCTAGTTTTGGACTTTGGGGAGTTAAGCATTTTTAATCCTGCATCATACCAATTGTCCAGGGCACCATAACCCTTTAGAAAATTCCAATTTTGTCAAGTTTTCCCCAGTAGTTGCTTTTGACAAACTGAAAAACAAGCTCCCCTTGACAAAAGAAAACGAAAAGTAGATTCAAACTGTGGAGATCTAGGGTGCATCACAATGAAAACAGCTTCAAATATCTACGTTGTCCAAAGGAAGCTTTTGTATCATCTCAGAATATTATGAATAATAGAAAGAAAAAAAAGAGCAGAAAGAGTGCATGCATTTCTGTGCCATAAAGTGCCCCCTGCGCTGTGGAGATCTATGGTGCATCACAATGAAAACAGCTTCAGATATCTTCCTCTACGTTGTTCAAAGGAAGCTTTTGTATCATCTCAGAACATTATCAATAATATAAAGAAAAAAAAGAGCAGAAAGAGTGCATGCATTTCTGTGCCATAAAGTGCAGGGGAGTGACGGCGACGACCAGGATATAACTGCATTTTTATTAGTATTATTAGAGTAATTGCACTGTGGGAGTAATGCAATGTAAATGCAGGTTTGTGCTCGTGGCGGGGCGGTACATGAGGAGGCAGGGAGAGGGGAGGACAGAGGGAGGTGTGGTGGAGCTGGTGGTGGATGAGTGGATCCAGAGGAGAGCGACAGACCAGCGCTGGAGAGCACTCGGGGAGCAGCTTTGCTTGACACTTCCACTAAAGACACACATCTGAGTTCAAGCACGGGGATAACATCACGATCATCACAAGTAAGTGCATTTATAACTCTCTAGTTAGTGGAAATGTATTTATATTTGTGATTTTTGTGATTTGTGTACTGTCTCATATTCATCATTTGTGCAAAAGATTCTTCTGGGAGACTTTTTAATCAAACGTTGAAGAGTTATATAAATATTAGACATTAAATTCCCATCTGTTGTTGCCAGTGTGAATTTTCTAATTTCCCGGCATTGACTAGGTTGCCTGTTGATTTGGCTTATTTTATTGAATGTCAAGGTTAATGTATACTGTACTTTATCGATCTACGTATATGAAATCTGCTCTCTATACATTTGACCCATCCTTCGATGTCGGTGGGGCAACCCATCATGAGCATTGGGCAGCTGTGTGCACAGCCCCCGGGGACCCATCTCCAGATGTGGAGCCAGGCTAATGGTCAGAATCACCTTGCTGCTGGTCACCTATTGTGCATGTGTTGGGATGATGATGAAACCCACCCAGGACATGGGGAGAAACATGAATACCATATTCTCTTTCTCTTATTCTCTTTCTATTATTCTCATACATACTTTGAATACATTTAGTTATCACAGTAAATTCGAAAGGTAGCAAAAGGTTTGCGTTGTCTGTGTAAGTCAAAGCAATCTGTCAGTGGGGTAGGTTTTTTACACTTAAATTAAGAAAAAAAACATATTATGGCACTCAAAACTAGAAAACAAACAAAACTTTTTTACTTGCCCCATGTGTGAAATGTCCCATCCTTTCATATTTGTGCAGTATACATTAATTAATGTGACAGTGGCGCAGGTGGTAGAGTGGATTGTCTGATGATGGGAAGGTCAGGGGTTCGAATCCTGGCTCTCACAAGTGCACACTATTGTTCAATTCAGTTCAATTCAATGTAATTTGTATAGAAAAAGAAAGACAATTAGTGAATAAGGACTTTCAGGCTGGATGGGGGGGGTCGCACAGAAGTCGGGACACCTGCAGGAACAATGGCACTCCCCAAGGGGGTGGGACAGGAAACCACATGTGAATAGTAATGAACAGACATCAGGTGAGCTAAAGAGTAGGCTGATAGGGAAAATCTGAAAAAGGAGAAGATTGAGTTGAATGAAACCTATGTATGCAGACATACAGTATGTAGACCTAGGCCCGTTCATGCGGGCTCCAGACCTACCCCTACAATGAGGCCATTGGGCTGTCGTCCAATTGGGGATAGGCAGGATTAATCGTTACTAACATGATGCTCATATGTAGACCTCCGTTGTGTCCTTGGGCAAGACACTTCACCCTCCTTGCCTCCAGTGTCTGCATACACTGGTGTGTGAATGGCTGAGTGGTTCCTTGCCGGAAAGCGCTTTGAGTGCCTAATGGAAAAGCGCTATATAAGTTTACACCATTTACCATTTAGCAATGCAGGTGCCAAACTTGGATGGACTTGGTACAAATTGCACACTCCTTCGTCCTTCCTTCATCTGACTGAGTGGTTTGCACTGAGCAGGATCAGTGAAGCCAACTGGATTGCCTGAAAATGGATATTGTAGTGAAAGGATTAAATCAGAGATAATCCACTTATTCAAAAAGTGATGGTTCTTGGAGCGATGTTCGTTTAAAATGTGTCAAGTGCAAAGATCATGCACAGAGAAGCAGGCTATTTTTAGTTGTCTTGTTTGATTAAATAGTGGCATGGAGCGCAATTTAATTCTAAGGTACCAGAAATAAATCACAGCACAGATATATTTAGAAATTCCTTTCTTTAAATTTGTGACACGTGGATGCAATGCAGGTCTAGTAGTGGGCCAATCTAGCCTAATATTCAGCCCCATCGCATTTCCCTGGTGACACTTATTGATTGCTGCTATTAGCTTTTATTCAGCCGTCCACTTCTCTGTCCACCAAAAAGCAGCCAAGTGTATCAATATCAATCTCATCAAAGCCTTTTGAGCTATGAAGCGTGGCCAGAGATGTTCATTTATGCACATGCAAGTGCTGAATAAAAACGTATGTGCAGCTAGGGGCTTATTATGTGATGGTATAAAAAGTCACTTTATAAATATTGGATGAAAGTATTGTGTTGTTGCATATAATAATAATAATAATAATAATAATAAAACCTTCAATTTGTATAGTGCTTTTCAAGACACTCAAAGCACTTCACAAAGAACACCACACTACACACACATGGACACTCACACACAGACATACACACTCATTAGGGGACCTAAATGAGGCTGAAGCAGGCTGTTGTACACAGAAATGTTTTGAGATGTGACTTGAAGTTCCCAATAGTTTCAGCTGTTTGTATGTGTGGAGGGAGTGAGTGTGGGGACATTTACACAGAAGGCTCTGTCTCCAATGATCCGCAACCTGGAGCGAAGAACAGTGAGCGGGGCGGAGGGGGGTTCAAGAGAGTGTAGGTGTGTATGGTCTGACCGGTACTGAGGGGCCAGAGAGTGGAGGGATTTGTAGGTAAGGAGAAGGATCTTGTACTGGATGTGATATTTAACGAGAAACCAAAGTAGATGGATGAGAGTGGTGGTGATGTGTTGCTTGGCAGGGCCTGGTGAGGGTCAGGACCCTGGTGGCGGAGTTTTGAATGTGTTGGAGCCTGTTCAGGAGCTTCTGGGGGATCCCGGACAGGACTCCATTGCAATAGTCCAGATGGGAGGAGATAAGTCAGTGAATGAGGGTCCCAGCAACAGAGTGAGAGAGTGACTGACGCAGGCGGGAGATGTTTCGGAGGTGATGGAAGGCTGATCTTGTTACTGATTTGAAGTGTGGTTCGAAAGGGAGTGTTGAATCAAGAAAAGACATGTTCTGTTAGTGCAGATTATAACATCATGTTCCAGGTGTCTATTATTCATGACCACATTCTCAGAAAAATACATGACATGTGACAAGTGTAGTGCACCTGCCTATACATACAAATATACAGTATATTAGGGCTGTCAAAGTTAACGCTTTAACTCACCATTAATCAAAAAAAGTAATTAATCATAGATTAATCGCATTCAGATGTACAGTATATACTGTATATACAGTATATATATATCATTAGTGCTGTCAATAAACAGCACTAATATATATATATTAGTGCTATAATCTTATATATAAGATTAATAAGGTTTCATTTTAGCTCCCCCTTTGAGCTGCCACCTTATCGTGGTGGGGGAGTTTGCGTACCCGAATGATCCCGGGAGCTATGTTGTCTGGAGCTTTATGCTCCTGGTAGGGTCTCCCAAGGCAAACAGGTCCTAGGTGACGGGTCAGACAAAGAGCAGCTCAGAAGACCCCCATGACCAGAAGACGAACAAGGACCGTGACGTCGCCCGGCAAGGCGGAGCCGGGGCCCCACCCTGGAGCCAGGCCTGGGGGTGGGGCCCGAACACGAGCGCCTGGTGGCCGGGCCTTTGCCCACGGGGCCCGGCCGGGCTCAGCCCGAAAGGGAGACGTGGGCCCGCCCTCCTGTGGACTCACCACCTGCAGAGGGGGCCATGGGGGTCGGGTGCTGAGAGGACTGGGCGGCAGTCGAGGGCGGGTGCCCCGGCGGCCTGGTCCGCGCACACAGCATCTAGCTGTTGGGACGTGGAAGGTCACCTCGCTGGCGGGGAAGGAGCCTGAGCTGGTGCGGGAGGTCGAGAGGTACCGACTAGAGATAGTCGGGCTCACCTCCACGCACAGCTTGGGCTCTGGAACCCATGTCCTGGAGAGAGGATGGACGCTCCATTTCTCTGGCGTTGCCCACGGTGAGAGGCG
>OMNZ01047531.1:7790-18285 GCA_900303255.1 Lesueurigobius sanzi | reverse complement strand
GTCGCCTCCCTCGAGAGGTGTTCCAGGCACGTCCCACTGGGAGGAGGCCCCGGGGAAGACCCAGGACACGCTGGAAAGACAAGGTCTTTCAGCTGGCCTGGGAACGCCTTGGGATCCCCCAGGAAGAGCTGGATGGGGTGTGCGCGGATCGGGAAGTCTGGGCGTCTCTGCTCGGACTGTTGCCTCCGCGACCCGACCCCGGATAAAGCGGAAGAAAATGGATGGATGGATGGATTATTCAATATTAAATTTATCGTCATTTCTATGTGCACATAAAATACGAAATGCTGTTTCGCAGAACCCACAGTCTGTTTGTAAAAAGGCATTTAAAAAGTGTCAATCATAAAAAAGTCATGAGAAGTCTGTCTCATTCCACACTTAATAAGAATAATAATGCAGGTTTGTGAATTAAATCACTACAAATTACTAATCAAATATAATATTTGTCAATATTCATTTTGGAAATGTCTTTCAAAAGCTTTTTGAAAAGACATTTTTATGGGAGAGAAAAGCTTTTCTCTCCCATAGAGTTATATTGGCCCCTGCCCTCCAACTGAAATAAAATTCTTTATCGTGAATGCAAGCTATTAGACCCATATGTTTATATACAGTCAACATGCACATTAGGTTAAATCCTCCAGCTGGTGATTCTGACCATGAGCCAGGCTCCACATCTGGAGATGGGTCCCCGAGCACCGTCAACACGGCTGCCCACTGCTCCTGACGGATCGAAGGATGGGTCAAATGCAGAGAATGAATTTCCCTACGAGGATTAATAAAGTATACCTTACCTTACCTTACCTTACATTACATCACCTATTGCAACATTTTGTTCCAACCGTGATTCACCTTTTCAGGCTTTTTTCAACCATTAAAAACAATGTGGAGCTCAGCATTTGAGAGAATAAAAGTTCCTCATCACATAGGGTGACTTTAGTTCATATAGTTACTCCCCAATCTACCAACGCATGGATTTCTCACTTGAATTCTGGTACGAAACACGGTTGGAAAGATTCATTGTGTACGCTTGCTGGAATATTCGTTCGCATCAGGTAGAGGAGAGATGGGGTGTGTGCGTCTACCAGAGTTTGTGTGTCCGCGAACAAGCCCGGCTCGCTGTGTGTGCGCGTCGGTTTGATGGTTCGGTGTGTAAGGCTGCTGCCATGCCTACCGGATGGGGGAGGGGAGCCGGAGCGCAGCAGCCAGCTATTTTTCTTTATTTTTTCCCTCCTCAACATCAAGTTTGGTCTCTCCTCTTCTCAGCCTCCGCGGAACACGCTGCTCTGTGCGACGGCGGCATAGGTAGACGCCGGGCGTGCGCTGATTGATAGAGAATAGAAGGCATGTTGATGAAGGACAGGGTGGAAGGAGGTTGGTGGATGTGGCGTGTTTACAGTTGTTGTAGTTGTTGTTGATGATGAGGAGCAGATGAATTGGGCAGATGTTGGTTCAGTGATGTTAGGTTTATTCGACAGCTGTGTTTGCTCATAATGCGCAAAAAAGTACATAAAAAATGTCTGTAAGCTTTCATATTAGTCCTTGATTCACTCATTTATTTGTGAAACTGTTAATTTCGTCGACTGAAACATTTTGACATCGTTTTTGGAGACTAAAATTAGACTAAAACTATATTAAAAATATATGAGACTAAAACTGTGACCAAAATGTCCAGATATTTCTCGAAAAGAAAGGACTAAAAACATGAACTCCAGTGGCACAGCTCAGGAAGGAACAGGTCTGTGCTTTGTTCATGTGGGAGAAGAAGCTCCATGAAGCAGAGAGTATTTGTAAATGTAAGGCTGACTTAATTAAGTGTAATTTTAGTCAACTTAATTGACGTCTCTTATTTTTTTAAACTAACATGAGGGAAGGCATATGGTACAGGCCACTTCAGCATGGATCGACTTGTCAGAGGCCTCTCCAGACACAGACTTCTTGGCTATTAAAATATTTGACATTTGGCCCCAACGGACTATACTGTAGAGTCAAAATGTTAACACCGTCTTTGGTCGTTTTATGGGACAGACGCCAAGCACAAAGACGAGGCAGCCAAGCATCGCCTCATCTAAGCCCAGGTTAGAACATATGTAAGCATGTAAAAGCAGTGAACTATTCCTTTAAAGGGGAGTGTTTGGGAACTAAGGACATCTGGTGACCTGAGTGAGTGAGGACACACCCTCCCAATTAAGTGACATCACCCAGGAGAGAAAAGAAGGAAAAAGAAAACAAACAGAAAATAAGAATAATAGATATTGCCACAGAAAAGGACTAAAGTAAATTGCCTCATGTAATCCAGGGTATAAAGTAGCCAACTAACCTAAAATTTAAAAGAGACTGTGACCAAATTCAGCCTGGCCTTAGCAATCCGTAAACTCTGGTCAATTATCATTTCCCTACATGTTAGGTCTGGGTCTGATCTCAGTGGCCGCGATACATCGGTTGATCTTCATCCTACCATTCAGCGAGCCGGGGAGGTTGTAGGTGTTGTAGGTGACAGCAAGCATATGTGGGAAATGATAATTGACCAGAGTTCACGGATGGCTAGGACCAGGCTAGTGATTGGGAAAAATCAGATCCCATTGTTTCAAACTTTAAAAGGAGTTCATCTCTCCCACCTGAAAACGGAGCTCTATTGTGAAGATCCACGAGGGTATGGTAAGACTAGGCTAGACCAAAATGGTCATATGTGAGAAAAATGTGCAAGAAAAATGTTGTGATCACTTCTGTGCGAGTAAAACATAATCTGAATAATGTGTCAGTGCACCTTCCACACCGACAGTGTCTTTCTCCGCAGCACCAAAGCAGCAGTGAGCGAGGGGGAGACAGCTCGGTGGTGCAGGCGCGCTCCTGCTCAGTCGTCCCTCAAAATTTTTTAATTGCTTGCATCCAGTCTCAAAGACTAATCTATAGACCAGTGGTTCTAAACCTTTTTTAGTCGCGACCCCCAATATGACAACCACTGGAACCACTGTTGTTCAGCCCCCCCAGAGCGCACAATTTCCATTCAGACTGCATAGAAAATATGCCTCTAATAGGATCTGGCGACCCCCAGGTTGAGAACCACTGCTCTAGATTAATGAAAGTGATGCTGCCAATCTGCAGCAACGGCCCCTCCAAACACCACCAATCCCTCACTCACTCACTAGTCAAGGGTGTGTGGTGGGTGAAGTGTCTTGTCCAAGGACACAACAACAGTCTACAGTAGGTTGAGTTCACGTTATAGAATTCTATATCTGTCGGAGGGCAGCTGCCAACACAAAGTTTTTGAAAGAAATATTTAAGAGGTAAATTGACAATTATTTTCCCAGTTCGTTATTTGGTAGTGATTGGAATCACAAACCTGCCATATTATTCTTATGGCCCACAGTGCTTTATATCATATAATGTTTGTATGCAGAGAAGACATTAAACTTTGTGACAGTTTTAGTTTGATGTGGATTTACCCTGGACATTAGCAATAAGCTTAGACTAGAAATCTGAATTTTGACACTAACTATTGTTACCAGCACAGAACTTATTTCAGCAGCCGGGATTTGAACCGCCAACTTTCCGGTCATGAGAGAAACCGCTCTACCAACTGAGCCACTGTCTCCCTAGAGGAGGTATTGGTTCATATTGGTTCATTCAGCATTTGTTATCCCAACTTAAAATAAAACAGCACTAAGGATGGGAATCGAGAAGTAGACCCGGTTCTGTTCGGTCAAAACATCTCCCAAAACCAACAGTTTTTTCCCCTTTTCGGACGCCATAGTGCGACGCTAGACACGTATGTGCGTCATGACGTAGTTCTTGCAGTTGACTGTGAGAGTGCGTCGAAGGCGGTCGAAGAAAGCAGGCACAAACGGAGAGGAAGAAGCGTCTAAAGTGTGGCTCTATTTTACAAAACAAGACAAAACTTTCACGTGGTAATGTCATAGAGTGTAGAATATAATGGAGGCAGCCCACGTGACTTTCCCCATAGCGTCCAGCGCGGGCTAACGAAGCCAATTCATGCTAGCATTTGGACCTCCGCCATGTTATGTTTTACCTTCTCTTTTAATGTGGAAAATATTAAAAGGCAAACCACAGGACGGTGTAGTGCGTGGTAAGACAAGCTGTTGGAGGTCATATTAACAACACTATTTCCAATACCATATGATAAATCCTTGGACACTTATTTATAGTATTAATACATGATTTTATTTTTGGAGGGAAATATTTAGTTTTGGATGAGACACAGTACCGTATTTTGGTGATCTTGCTTTATTTAAGAGATCATCTTTCTTGGAAAAAATAAAGCCGTTCCTGTTTTTGATATACTTCATAAAAAGCATATGCATCCCTTGCTTTTCCCACAACACATAGACAAGTCAGGAAAGAGAATCCAAAATTATTGATGGCATTGATCAATCAATAAAATCTTATCAATTCCCATCCCTAAGCTGCACCAGATACATTTGTCCCAGACGCCTGGATTGAACCATCAACCATTTGGACCGTTGTCACTTCAGCAGCTCTGTATTTGAGGCAGGACACCAACATCCCTTGTCATAACAACAGTGACTATTTCTCTATTGTGTAATCCAATCCCCATCAGGGCCCATTTAACACTTGGATTAAATATATTTGGACACATTCCAACTCGTATCCACTAAATGAGCCAATGATCTGCTCCCACTATAATTGCCACCAATCTACTTTTGTAATAATAGCACAATGTGGAGCAGATAATTTAACTTTGGAAAAACATCATTCCCTGTTTGTTTGGTTATTTTTGCCAGTAAGGGAAGTTTTCTCGCCGGCTTGTTGTGATGCCCTGCCACGGAGAGAGATGGTTAATGAGCTCCCGGGTTCAGCCAAAACTCAAACTCGACTCAAATCCCTTCAGTAAATGTTTGCAGCAGAAACCACAGAAAAAAACCTCGCTGTGTGACTGGACAACATGGATGGACACTCAAACCGAGGTCAGAAAAACAAAATAATCAAATGTTTTTTGCTCTTGCGTGAAGACCTTCTGAACCAAAAAGCCCCATGCTATGCTCCAATGATTTTTTTTAGCCGTGTAAAACAAGCGTGGTCCGCTAGTTTGTGTTAATCACGCACACTTAAAACGCCAATATATCAGAGAATCTGGCTGTTAGCGTCATCCTGCTGATACCTGTGCTCTTAATCATAGAAATCATAGAAATGCTGTATCCGAGGATGTTGTAACAAATGCGTACGCTGGGCTAGAGGTATGTTTCATGATATTTATATAATTTAGTGGGGATTAGACACTCAAAAAAAGCAGAAAACTTAACTGAAATGATTTAGCATTTAGCTCAGATGCAACTTTTACACATTTCCTGTTCTCCAAAGTTCTGTACATTCATTGAGGATTTCTAACTAGGTTTTGGCATCATACAAAGGTGGTTGATGTGTTGACAACAGCTGAAAGCATCTACTTTGTACATAAATTGCGATGGTTGATGGCTAATACTAACAGGGAAAATACAATGAACAGGCTAACGAATTCTGAGAGGTTTACCAGAGTAGGCCTTTCATTTATGCTCTGAGTACGCCCTGCTTCGATGGTTTTGTTGATTAGTTAAGAAGTAAATGACAAAAACTTACAGTTATCAGGTCCACAAAATACTCTCAAACCCTCACTCTTTACAGTTAAATGTTTTAAAATGTATTTTCTTTGGCCATAATAATCTAAAATACAATTTTGTCCCCATACCCCTGGTTTAAGTGATAGCTAGCTCCTGAAGAGAGCTAGCTTATTTCCATACATAAACACTGTATTTTACGTCAAAAGAATGTTATGTAAAATTACTTTTTAGGAATTTATAGCGCATTATAAGGTTTTTCTCTCATCAAAAACATACTTGGAGTAATTTTACTTTGTGCATATTTTAGTCCATCTCTCTCTGTGTTCTAATGAGCTACTACTTAGCCATGTTAGCAGCACCTCATGTTTCTAGCTTGAATCAAAAGGCTCCATAACATACATAAAATATAAAACAAAAATGAAACTAAATATAGAATTAGTAGACCTAAAAACTTAGTAAGAAACTTAATTGCTTCCACGGTATGGTGTCCACCGGAGTGTGGGCTGGCGTTTTGAGCGAGGAATAGGGAATAAATATGCAAGATTACTAAGAAAACAAGACTCCGGGTACAGTTTTGATTAAAGTATAATATTTAATTATGGTTAAAAGCCCAAAAGGTGGGATTTTGCATGACAGGGCCTTTCATTTTAACTACAATGATTACAAACAGCTTTTTGTTAGTTTTGCCTAAACTATTCTACTACACCAGGGCTCTTCAATTATATTTTTTACCGGGCCATGAGGTCATTTTGCAAGCTTCACACCACCACACTAAACAATAACATATTAATATTTTTGGATGAATAAATTAAAATATATTACCATATTAGCATTTAACATAGAATAACATTGTAACCCCTAAAAACACTAAGCCGCTGTATATACTGTACATTATTGTAACTCTCACAGTGGCAGACACACGTTATTTCAGCCCCTTTGGCTCTAAAGGTCTTTCCAGTTTTATATTGTTGCATGTTAGGCTACTTTTAAGGCTTGCTGCTCAGCTCCAGAAGCACGTGGTACTTAAAATGCGCAAAACAAAAGGAAGGACTTTAGCTGGAATCATAGCTATTGGACTGGCTTCTACCAGAGTTCACCAAATTGAAGTTAACAAGAATTCTTTCTCCGTTCACTAACTGGGGTAGACTACACTGTGCGCCTCGGATTTTTGCCCACTATACTTTTTCTCTGAGAGGGTTTGTTTTTGTAGTCCGATAAGGTTCATAAGGTCTTCTAGTAACAATGCTAGTTTCTTTTCTTATAGTCAGACCTGTGTATTTTATTTTACCTTTACAGTTTCGGCTGCTTCTTCTTCTTCTGCCTTCCTTGTTTTTGTTTTTTGCTGAAATTGTACATATCCTTGAAGAGCACCTGGGCATTCTTTACTTCCCACACCTACATCTCGACCCAGTGAAGCGCTCCCATTGTCTGTTTTTTTTTCCCTCATGTGGTAGATTTTAGTTGGATTCGTATATTCAAGGATTGCACTAATTACATGCCGCCAACGCCGTTCTTAATAATTCTTAATATAAATGCAGACAACAGTAAACATGATTGTCTGATGGTTTAAGCGCCGAATATATTTTTACGTAACTTCTTGAAATCCGGGAAAGCGTGCGAGTTTTCCTTGCAGCCTATACTCACTAATAGCTTGTCAGTCTGGCCTTACCTGACAGCTACATTGCGCGGCAGCTATATGCAATCTGTGGAGCTCCACCGCAAGAAACTATATCTATACGTTCCGAATTTCTCCCATCTTGAGCTTAGCAATTTGCGATAATTTATTGCATTGTCTTGCCTAAAGTAAATGCCTGCCTCTTTATTTAGCGCGTGCATCCACATATACTCCTCTTAACCACTGGTAATGCGTGTAATTAGAAAGCCGGCTACATGCACAGCCACCGGGCATAACCTCCCTCTGACCCTGCTGGAATGTTGGCTACATTTTTTTTTTTTCTTTTTACCCCACCCCGTTTTTATTTTTTTATTCCCAGAACGGCAAACCAAAGTCATATCGGCTATATATCCACGCAAGCCAACCAGCCAGCCAGCCAGCCAGCCAGCTCCAGCTACCGCTCAGCTATAAGGACAAGCTAGGGGCACTTGGCAGTTAGCGCATGCCTCGCCTCCATAAGAAAACATATCCAAAACATCTGCAGTAGAGCGCGCGGAGACGAAAGAGAGGAAGGCGGGATGGGGGGAGGGAGGGGAGGGGAGGGGAGGGGAGGGGAGGGAAGGCGGTTGTGGTGATGAAGGGGGAGAGAGAGCGAGATGTGGAGGGTGGAGGGTGGAGGGGGGGTAGAATGTGGAGGCGGCAAAGGAAGGCAGGCAGGCAAGCAAGCAGGCAGGCAGGCAGCTGAAAACGAGCAAGTGTACAGAGACTTTTGAAAGGAGAAATCCCGAAGTGTTGCGAATTCGAGACGCTTGGGTGTTTTTTTTTTTCTTCTTCTTCTTTACTTTATTTATTTCTTACACCAAGGGTTGAAATAATTAGAATGATAACCTCCGCGCGTCTGCCTGACAAGTTGTTGGAAATACGGAATAATATTTACAAAGCATAAAGTATAGCTGTGTACCCGAAGTGTCAGCGTGTTATTACTCGGGAACAGTAGCTTGAATGCAAACCGCTGCCGCTAACGTTTCATCATTTCATGCAGAAGTAGCTCATAGAATGCTTCATGTTTTTTTTTTTTTTTTGGTTTCGTTTCACTTCAGACTTTTTTCTTTCCTACTTTTTTCCCTGAGATGTTCTGGTTGGTTCGTGGGTGGAGGATAGCATTTAGTTTTGGAAAAGAAAAGAAAAAAATCTCATTTGCAATTAGGTCAGTGCTTTTACAGGACACCATTTATGACCATGTTCATGCATATATTTTGGAACTGACCAAAATATGAAGAGAATTGGGCTACTTATTGTACAAATGTTAAATCGTAACACAGTGTGCAACTTAATTAATTTTGTTAATTGTATGTGAATTGCAATTTGTGTGAATGGAGGACATGGTGCCGACAATCATTCATTGGATTATTGATAGATAGTATATTCGTGGCCTGTCAGGGTATGTAAACTTAATCATTTCATATAATATGAATGATAACACAAACACCTTCAACTAAGCTCATGGTTAGTGGTTGCGTGAAGCCATTCATTGTAAAAAAAAAAAAAAAAAATAACAGTGTTTACTAACCCAATGTCCCTGATCAAAAGCATCTTGAAACACACATCATTTTTTTCAGAGTCCAATTTTGTCAGAGAGTCCTGTATTTCAGCTGAAGTGAGTTTTTCTTTGCTCCTGAACACTTTTTCCGGCAGTTGGTGAAGGTCATGTAAACGTTAGATCAGGGACATTTGAGTAGTTTCTATTTCATTATGATTTCAATCGTGATGATTTTCAATCGTAAACTCAGTTCTTTGGCAATAAATGGCTTCACACAACCACTAACCAAGAGTGGTCAAAAATATTTTTGTTCATCATTCAGATTCTATTAAGAATTTAAGGATATGTAAACTTAAAAAGGGTATGTAAACTTTTGGCCACAACTATACACTATAGTATTTAGATTGTTGATTGAAAATAGTATTATTTAATGAAAAAAATACAGGTTTGTTATTTCCACTATATAATTGCAACAAAAGTTAATTAAAGCAAAGCATATATTCATATATGGCTAATGTACTGTAAGTGCAACTGTATCAAATGTAGTTATAAAAGAAAATGTGAGGGGGAAATGACAATTCAAGTTTTCAAGTATTAGTGATAACACTTCAGTGACATCGTAATCTTCCACATTGTTATGAAGAGATGTTTAAAATAATGGCTAATTTGAGTTAAACTGGCAAAAGTCAGATTAACATTACAGCGCAAATAACATTAGCAGAGTCATATCAATCCGGTTCAGGATGAGGATGGACTTTGGATCAAGCACACAAATTATAGCCAGTTATAGCCCTCAAAGTCTCAAAAAGTAGCTAATCAACGATCCACTAGAGCAGGGCTCTCCAACCTTTTGATGCTGTGAACAAAAATGGCAGCGAGCTACTACTGTTCAGATAAACACGTCTAACTACCACTCCACCTGATTTTTTTTTCTAGTAGTAGAATGAAATTTTTGTTGTCCTCCTTTACCGTGTTTACTCAGACATTAAGAAAATAATAAAGCATAATATCAATTTCATGAACAGGCAGGCTAGTTTTCTAGCATTTTTGTGACAGAGGCACAGAAAAGTTGCCCCACAAGTTGTGAAAAAACCTATCTGGGATGCTAGAAATGTGTGAGAAAAGAGAAAAACTTAGCCTCTTTCATTGTTTGTAATATTAAAAAAAACAGGTATAGTGTTTTTAAGTGGAAATTACCAATATGTTTTTTCAACACAATTTAACTAAATTATGTCAGTTTCCTAGCCTGGGAATACCCAGGCTGCTCGCGCTCAAATTTCAATTCGAACTGCGAGACAGCCTGGAAAGGAAGACCGGAATCGCATGAATCTGGGGACCAATCACAGCACGGAGAGGAACAGCAAGCCGATGACGCTTAAAAAAAAATCGTCATCGGGACTCGATGCGATTGGCTGTGGCACGCGCAGATGTATATGATAGACATTCGTAAATAAATGGCTAAGGACAATCGTAAACCAGACCTCCCGTACGAGAAAATGAACTGTTGTTTCCCAGACTAAGTATTCACTTGTGAATATCAGTTTCCTCTTTATTCTTTACAATATTGAGTGTGTTCAACATTTTCAATTGAAAATGCTACTTGGTAAAGACTGGTGAGCTACCGGTAGCTCCCGAGCTACTGGTTGAAGATCCCTGCACTAGAGCAATTAAATGTTTTTCATGTACATAGCATAAAAACTCATGTTTTTCTATCATTGCCGTTTCGGTACGAAGTATTGAGAAAAGTGCTTGTTGTTGTCGGCAAAT
>OMNZ01047523.1:18553-33195 GCA_900303255.1 Lesueurigobius sanzi | reverse complement strand
GGCTCAATATTCCTCCCTTTCAGCGCTTCCATGTCCGTTCATGTGGCTGTACGTGCTTTGGAGTCGCATGGAACTGTATGCGTTGAACCAGTGGCTGAAGCTTGATAAATGAAATGGCTAAACAAGAGCTGTATCCCACAGACACCACCTTAACTAACACATGTTCTGGGGGAAACCCTGAATAATAATTATTTGTGTAGCCACATGCTAGTTTCACAGACTAACATATGGCAGGCTACTGAAACTAGTAAGGCCTACAGAAGATCAGTGCGTGCTTCTGACAGGAGGGGGCGTGGCATCAGGGTGGTGGCTCTCCATCGTGATGTTGGTTCACGGCACAACCCTAATTAGGGCGATATTACCTCAAAAATAATTGATATAAGAAAGAAATATCACGATAACTATATATTTGACAACAGATTAAATATTTTTAAATCCCAGCTTTACACCTATTGGGCAGCTGATTTGTTTTTCCTTTTTTCTTTTAGCACCATGCTAATATCCTTGCAAATTTGATCAACTCAAGCAACATACATCCTTCAATTAATTACGCGTTTTAAGCAGCTGCCCCTAAAGCCTCCACAGTCAGTGTTTATGCTGCTCTGAGTGAAGCTGTGTCCTCTGTCTGCCGCTGGTCCTGACTTCAGCCACAATCAGCTGAGTGCACATGCTAATTATTTCAGAAAACTTATACGGGTATATTAACATATGATACGATATGGCCCAGCCCTAGTGACCATTTCTCTATAGTTTTTATTGACATCACTTGGGGGTCTGTTAGATAAAATATTATTTCTGCAGTTTTAGTGTAAATCACCAACCAATTGTAACTCCGCACAGAAGGAAAATAGTACAATTCTTGCATTACTGAGTTGGTTTATTTTAATCCGATTTTGAAAACAAATCTTGCGGCTAAGGGCATACACAGTGCAGTGCATTCAGTCAACTCAGATCTCCAATTATGTCACATGAAAACCATCCAGTAGTAGGATGCGACTGTGGAAAGGAAAGGAACTATCCATCTTCCTTTAGCACTAAAATATAACAAAAATCATAATCTTCTTCATCTTAATATCAGAAAATTCCCACTAATAATAATGATGGGAAGAGAAAAGCCGTTAGAAGCACTTTAATAGACCGAGTGTAGACAGGAGTCCATCCTTATAGGTGAATTCAAAATTACAGACAAAAAATGTGAGAACAAGTTTTTAAAGGACATCTCTACCATGATTATAATAGAAAGGTTAAATACAAAATATTAGACAATCCAACAATAACTGAAAAACATTTGAAATTTATGAAGTTGCCAATTGCACCCAAAGTAAGAGAAATCCAATTGAATATGCTTAATAATTATTATCCAGCGGCCGAGACATTGAGGGGCAGATTTGGTTTTGAAGTTGATCTTTGTGAATTTTGTCATGAAAACCAAGAAACAACTGAACATTTATTCTTTTCTTGCTCAGTAACTCTGTGCACAATTGGCTATCCATCAAAACTACTGATCTTGAACAATTCACAGTTGAATATATCCTAATTTACAAATCTAAACTTACTAAAGACACTTCACTTTTAATAAACCTCATTATTATTATGGGTAAATACCACATACACAAAAATAAATGGAAAAAAGAACTGCCTCAGTTAAACTGTTTTCAAAATTAGTTTAAATTGTATTTGTCCTCCTTAAATTTGATGAACACATCAGACAATAGAAACGATTCGTCATGCTGCTCAGATATATATTTGATGTAATTTTCCACAATGCTTGTATAAGATATATTGATTGATTTATATAGATTGATTGTAAATATATTGTGCCTCAAATGTGTTTTCTTATTTGTTTTGTTTGTTTACACAAAGAATTGTGTACTTTCAGTGCTTTGCCTCTGCATATTATGTCTCTACGAGAAATTGTAATAAATAATAATAATAATAAAAATAAAAAATAAAGTGTAGACAGGAGTGTAGTGCTCGCTTGATCCAACAGAGGGCGGTGTTGACCCAGTTATATTCCTCGCTGCAGCCGTACCTAAAAAACCTTCCCCCGCAGGCTACATCACACATTGGCTACACACGGGTTAATCCATCCACCAAGTTCGTACACAACGCCGCATACATTAACCTCCTATTTATGACGCAACACGGTCGCTTTTCCTTGAGCCGCTTCAGTGCAAACAGAAATAGCAGCGCATTCATTCAGGCCATTTTCCATTAAGAGGACTTGCACCAGTCTATTTTAGCACGGACTTCTCCCGAGGACCTGAGTGAGGATGGAGCACATGAACGCAGCGGCCAATGGGATGATGGCTGTGCGTCATGGTAACAATCTCCAAGGAGACGAGGAGGAAATACAGCAAGGATGCAAGTGAATGAATGAATAGGGAGGGTAAACACAGGTCGAGTAGCCAATAATAATAAGAAGAAGAAGCCAAATATTGAAAATAGCAGCTTCATGAGTTGACTGGCCGGTGACCTTACCGGTGGCCCTGTATTTACAGTACATGGGACCGCAGGAACAGGAAGCACCTACATTACCCAACAGCCTCTATGGCCCACAATGCAGTTCATTTCCTGAACAAGAGTCACATATACGCCCACAGTGCAGTATATTAAGACCATAATAGGTATAGTGTAGGTGCACCACAGGAAGGCAGCATAATGACAGGAGTCAACAGGGCCAGAAAACACTATACGAAACCGTGATATCATATACGGAAATATATGACCACAATGTCATAGTTTTCTTTTAAACAATGCAATATTTTTATCTGGATAATATAGAAAGTGTAAATTATGTCAAGAATAAAATAAGGCATGCCCTGCAATTGAGCTGAGCTGGAATCCAAGTGCTTGCTTTGAAAGAATAAACAGTAAAGGTTACAGTGATAGGGCTTTCATTCTGCTATTGTATGAAACTAAACCCCTGCTTCGGAGCATTATGTGTAGTATACTGTATCGCTAAAGCGTAAGACAAAAGGCAAAATAGGGAACCTCTTGATACAATAACCATAACCTCACGATATGCCGACCATAACCTCACGATATGCCGACCATAACCTCACGATATGCCGATACAGCAATAATCAGGATAGAGCGCATAGCAACCTATGATTTATCAAACATGCGCTTGTTGCTCAACATGTGCATTCTAGGGGTGGCCAATAAAAATCATTATCTCGATATTTATGACTTTCTCAATAACCAAACGACGTTTTTGCAAACCATCAAAAATATGTAAAAAATATGCTGTACATTTACGCTGCGTCGTCAAAAAGATAATTGTTTTCAATGAAATGCTAAAGTGCACAAGAAAAGATCATTATAGGTTTTTTGAGCGATTACACATCAAGTATATTTTATTTTTAGCAGCAGTTTTTGCCGCTTTTTGTTCATTTCTTGACTTTGATGATATACTTCATATTGGAAACTATATCTTCCAAACAACAATTTCGACATCATCTTGTAGACGATATATTTCCCACTTCTTTTTTCTTAAGTAAAAAGTAAATAAATGATTCCTGACTTAGTGAAAATGGACCTTTGATTCTCTGGGGTCAGAGGCAGATCACCACAGTCTGTTCTCTAGCAGGAATAAAACCACAAGTTCATCTTCTGTATAATTATAAACACAATCATTAAAAGTTATTTGTGTGACAGTGCTTGGTCCGAGTGCTTCCAAGTGTAGCACTGTCCTCTCCTGTCCTGGCCGTATGACCATGATTGACCCTCTGTTGCCTGAAAGCACTGGAGCGCTGCAGCCTCATTAATATGCATGACATCATCAAAAGTATTGATATTGGCATAAAAAAAAAAAAAAGAAATCAGTATCACAGTATGCCGCAAACTGTCGCAATGAACATGTGGTCAGACACCTGAAGGTAAGTATGCAGCATTTCCTACAGTTCTACAGCAGAGCACGATGTGGCGTCACTTACCAGCAGTGAAGCCGTGGGTCTGTTGGAGAGGAGCGGCGAGGCCTGGCCTGGAGCTGGCCCCGGTCACAGTCCCCCAGCACAGGTCAGCTCCTGGAACACATGAAAACAATACAGTCAGCATCACCACAACAGAAGGCAAGAAGCGGCGCTAGCATATGGTTTAGCCAGTATAGAGCACCAGATAATGGTCCACCCAAGTCCAATTCAACTATCACACTGGAATACAAGTTGAAGCATGTTTGGAATATGTTTGTGATATACAGTCTATAAGCAGATGGATAAGCTATTGGATTAATTGGTCTGCATATTTCATTGTAATCATAATTTCAATTTCAATCATTTAGGCAGTACATTTGCCTTCACAAACAATAATATCTTGTTCCACTGAAAACTTGATGAAGAACCAGTTAACCCTTCAATTGCAATAACTCAATAAAACTGTATAAAAGGAGACGTGATCGCATCAAAGTAATGAAGACAATATTAGACGAGAACTGACACCAAGCAAACACCCAGCACCAGCCTGAAGTGTAAAAGCCATAATACTACAGGTTCAAATTGGACATTGGAACATCTACAGTTGTGCTCAGAAGTAAACCTGCGCATTTCATAGGATATAAATGAGAACACAAAACCTTTACTTCTCTCATGGTTAGTGGTTTGTGTGAAGCCATTTACTGTCAAAAAACCTGTCAAAACCAGCCAAATGTCCCTGATCAAAAGTTTACATATTGTGCATCTTGAAACAAAGATTTTCCTGTATTTCAGCTGAATTGAGTTTTTGTTTGCTCCTGAACAATTATCCTGGCAGTTGTTGAAGGTCATGTAAACATTAGATCAGGGACATTTGAGTAGTTTCTGTTTTATTTTGATTTCAAAAGAGTAAACTCAGTCCTTTGACAATAAATGGCTTCTCACAACCATGTGAAATGGCCAGAAGATTAAAAGGGTATGTAAACTTATGAGCACAACTGTAGCTAAATAAATACAACTCCACGTTGACTGACATATTATTCAGTCCTTGTTTTGCCAACGGCAGCTTTAATAAAAGTAAGAACAAAAAGCCAGCATTACAAACTGCCCACTTCCTATTGTGAAACACTTCCTCTGATTCAGTTCAGCTTTTCTGCAGTGTTCCCTGCTTCCTCCTGAACCACCTCAGACATTTACCTCACGTTCAGATTGTTTAGCTTGATTTGAAAACTAACTTTAGCTTTAACCAACTTTACAAGGTTCTCATCTAGGTCAGATCAAAACGACAGCTAAGCTTAAATGAGAAATTAGGAATGAAAGACTTGTCCATGCGCCAGGGGCAAACAAATGTAGGGTCAGCCGAGCACAAATGTGATCAGACTTTAGACTTGTGAGAGCTGCTGGGAGAAAAGGAAGAGGAAGTACAAGAAAAACATGCAATACCAATCCCACCATCACGGCCACTGGTTTTATTAGCAGTCCAGCTTCAGAAGGTACGGTGGCCTCTTTCAGGTGTGACAATTTTGTTTTGTTTAGACGTGACTTTGCACAAACACCATACTTACTCCTTTTCAGACAAGGATTTAACTAGGGCTGTGCAATAACAGATTTTAAATGATCAAGGGCTGCACTAAAAGAGACTAAATGTAATACTGTATTGGAGAACGGTCTTGATTTTTGCAAGAATATAATTATTGCAAATCTTTACTAAACAGTTTCAAGACGGAACATTCCATTAAGTAAGAAATTCCTAATGTAATTTCTATTGTTTGTGTGTTTTTAATCAAATTGTGTGGAAACAAGACTTCAATAAATACCTTCTAAACTAGGACCAAAAAAACACTAAAATGGAACTACAGTCAGAATATCAGAACTAAAACCTCTGTCATAGTCAAGTGACTATTCATTTGTGATTTAGCTGTGTTAGCAAAAAATGGTGAAAGGCCTCAGTGATTTTGGTCGCGAGTGTCACCCGCTCTGACCCTACAAAGATCTGGTTAAAGAGACAGCTTCTGAACAAAACTTGTAGTATATAAACAACATGGATTAGTTGAAACCACTCTGCGGAGGCCTGGAGAATGGATGTTGCAATAGTCCTGTTTCTTCTCCCGTGCAAAGACAGCGCGGAGGCTAATCGGACTGAGCTGACAGGTCACAGGAGGCACACACTGGGCGACATGTGCGCTCTGCATCACTACAGCTGGGGGCCAAAACAGAGGGGTCGAATGAGCTCATGAATACTGTCCACATGGGGCTTTGGCAGAGCGGATGACACACAGGCCCAAATAGGACTTCTCCAGTGATTCACCGCCTGGACGGTGAGCCGGAACATTCACATGGACTGTACGCAGATGAACCAAACAGGCAGCAGATGACATGCACTTGGAAATTGAGACAAGGGCAGTAAGAGGGAAAAAATATATGTTAATAGCTTTCTCTGATCATATAAAGTTACATGTAGAGAGCTCTGCATAAAGGAGTACACACTCTGTGAAAAGTAACATTTTAAACAATATTTCAGACTGCTGGGACTATCCTATGGAGTGATGACACCAAGATGAATGTTTTTGGGACCAATGGCTTCAAAACTGTTTGGCGTCGCAAAGGTGAGGACTACAAAGAAAAATGCACTGCCTACAGTGAAGCACGGTGGTGGCAGTGTCCTTATGTGCTCTGCATGAGAACTGCTGGTGTCTGAGAGCTGCATTTCAAGATGGCATCATCATGAATTCACAGAAGTATTGCTCTATACTGAAAGAATGTGCTCCATCACTCTCCTTGGTCATGCAGTTTTCCAACATGACAATGATCCTAAACACACCTCTAATCCACTGTTGTGAAGAAGAACAGAGTGAAAGTAATTCAGTGGTCAAGTATGTGTCCTGGTCTGAACCCAATGGAACATTTATAGGGGATTCTGAAGAGAGTTGAGCATCACTCTCCATCCAGCATCCAGGCTCTAAAAGAGGTCATTGTTAAAAAGATGAAAGTTGCAAAATGTTGCCAACTTGTTCATTCTATGCCTAGAAAACTTGTGCTGGCATCAAAAATCATGAAGGCCATACAAAGCATTATAGTCATTTTTGTTGTGGAGCGCCTCAGGTTTGCCTCACCCCAATTTAAACAAAGTTATATAATTAATCTTACTTTCGAGTTAAACAGGTGTTATGTGAAACTAGGTCTTGCCAACATTTTGGAAATTGTTCTTGTGTTGATATTGCATTGATATATTGTTTAAAATGCTACTTTAAAAACAGGGTGTGTACTCATTTATGCTGAGCACTAGAGGCAGATGGCCAGACTGATTCTCTTAAGTGTATAACCTTGAAATCTAAGTGTCTTTACACATTTCAGGACCAATCAAATGTCTTCATCAGAAAAACACTATATAGTTAAACTACATCTTGTAGGCTTCTACAGGCAGGTACAACGTAAACAAAATGTGAAATACATACAGTATATTTGATTATTTTTCATGTTAATCCACATGGTCATATGTTAATGTGGATATGAATCTAAAAGTTCTTTTGTCCAACAGCATGAGTGATGATGGAAGCCCCATATCATGAGTGATGATGGAAGCCCCATATCATGAGTGATGGTAGCATCAGACAGCAGCCCTAAATCAACAGGGCGCATGTATCTCACAACAGGACAGTTAAAGGGTGCACAGTTCAGTATACCTATGAATAATGGCACTGGTTATCAGCTTTGATCCAAAATACTTTTTACCAGATTGAATATTATTTCAGGAATTGACCGCCTTAAAATTAGCACTTTAAAAATTGTACATGCAGTTCAAGAGTTAAGAAAATACTTCCTTGACAAACGTGGGACAGTTTGATGAATGCAGTCTGCAGTGGCCCCCGAAACTGAAGCAACAGGTTTCAATATCAGGACTAGAAAAGCTGGATGAGTGCGTCTCTGATGATGTAGCAACTTTAATTCCTCATTTTAGTTCCTCTACAATAGATGTGGGACTCTGAACAGTGTTTGAACTTGGCATTGAATAAGTGGCTTCTTCTTGGACAGTTAAGTAACATAGCATCAATAATCAGTTCATCTGATGTCCAAAAATGTTAATTTGCATGAGAGTAGCATAAAGGTCATCAAAGAAAGTCACATCTTCCCTAAAGGACGCAGCAGCGAGCAATTCGAGCGGGGAACTGACGACATGTACTAGTCTAGTCCTAATGCATTTCAAGTTGCCGTTACATTTAGATTTTCTCTAGTACTTGTGATTTAGGGCACACATCCCCTGGAGCCACACAGGCTAACGTGCTAATAGCTAACCATGGAAGCCTATGGGGGGGTCTTAAAGAGTGACAGGCACATGATGTCGCAGGCACTTTGAAGGCTCGTATACGCTAAATCCTCTTGCGTAACATTTGGGCACTGGTTGCCCCCACATGATTGGAGGCAATAAAACGCCAATAAAGAAGCGAGTGTCTTTCTCAGCGCGGAGAATCGGACTTAGTCACTTCCTGCTGTGTCTATACAGTGTGCTCATACTTTTTACATGCATTTCCTAGAGATGACTCCACCGTGCACAAAGCTTTAAGAGGCCCTATATTGTGTCCACATTAGTGATTTCAGACACAATCTTAACTATTGAAAGGGTTAAATGAGCAGGATTTTTATGAAGAATTGCGCTTTTGTTTTCAAACCAGGACTAAAAAATTAAACCATTGCCAGGAGAACTACAGGCATAGGGCAGAAAGAGAAATATTGCAATAACGACATATTCTGCAATATCATTTACACCTGACAAAATACTTCAAAAGCACAGCCTTTAGCGTAGTGAGCAAATGAATGTAAAGCAATTTTATTCTTGTTATTCATCTAAATTCACCTACATCTGTGGCTCCGCTTCATCTGGAAGATAACAGACATAAAATTGTATTGCTCACACCTGCATCTCACCGATCACAGTCAAACACTCCCTTTACATGGAAACTTTCTTTGAGGTTTTCAAAGCATTCCCTCTTCTCCGTGTCTGTGTGCGTCCTGCCAGTGGCAGGGCAGACCAAATCAGCTGTAGGCTAGGGCTGCTCCATTTTGGGAAAAAATGAGAATCACAATTTTTTGGGTCAAGATTTAATCACGAATCTTCAAACGATTCTTTTTGAGTTTGAAAATAAAATGCATTTATTCAGCATTTCGGCAAAAAAACCCAAAACTCATTGTGTCAGTTCACGTTAGTTATATTTCAGTCATTATGTCATGTCTGCAGTATTATAAGCATGATACTGATGTGCTATGCATCATACACTGAACATTGAGTCTGTTACACCATCCACTGGTGATAAAGGAGAGAAGAATAACAGTCTTAAATTTCTAGCTGAGGCTTCGTTAGCATCTTTAGCCCCATTAGCCCCATTAGCCCCATTAGCCCCATTAGCCTGTAGCGAAGAGTTTGCACGTCAATGGAAAATTGCAAAAGAATCGTTTCTATTAATTTGGAGATCGATTGACCCAAGAATCGAAATCGTGATCAAAATTCAATTAAGTGCACAGCCCTACTGTCGGCACATGCAAAGGATATCACGTCTACCAACAGTATTGAAAAAATATATGGTATGGTACTACGCATTTTATTTGTACAGGGACAGTGTACAATTTAACATTGACACAAAGGAAGGATGCATCGTACCAGGTTATAGCAAAAATGCTGATGTTGACGTTATACCGGTTTAACAGTGTGCCACATTCCTAGGCATTTTCACTGATATTTGTACATGTTTTGGAAAATAAACATACATTGGACACAATGGACAGCTTTTCAGCAAAAATGTGCATAAAACTGACGAAGAATGTAAGATGTATCGAAGAATTCAGCAGAACCTGCACTTGTGTTTTGAACCATACATTTGGTACTTTCACTGAACTTATGAAGTAAATAAAGTCCATCAGTGACATATTATGTTAGAAAATATACATTTAATGCGTGCTGGAATCAAATTGAATGCTTTAGATCACTTGCACAAACCCTGATTACTAAAGCAAGGTCATACCATAAACCAGCTCAAACAATGTTTTAGACTAAAAAACTCTGAAGTTTCTGATCAGAAAGACTTTACAGCAGCTTTAGATTCACCGACTGTTCATCACATTTGTTTTTAATTTAACTTTTAATCCAGTTCAAAAAGGTAGTGCAGTAGAGGCACAGATACCTGCTCTAATATAGTCAAGTCGAAAGTAAAAATTGTACCTAACGTGTACTTTTTTTACATTTTCCTTTCCACCACTGACAACGAGTCTGGTCTGTTCCCAAGGCTATGTTATAATATTATTAAAAAGGTGAGTATATGAGAGAGGCAGTGAACATGAAGGGGAACACACACCACTCGACTGGATCTAAATGAAGACGTTTTGCACAGTCAGGTGACACAGGACAGAACAATGGCACAACGGCGTCACAGCGAGAATAACAAATGTAGGGCCTCGGGGCTCACCTGTCAGAGGACGCCACACGGAGGCGGAGCTTCAAAGAGCTCTCTCTATCAACCGTCTGTCTTTCTGGAGAACAAAAACAAAGCAGCTTGACGTTTGTTTACCATACTAAACTTAAGATCAAGCTGCAAAATAAATAAATAGTTGATTATATCATTTATTCGTGATTCTTGCTCTTTGTTTAGCCGTTTGTTTTTGTCAGTTGGCTATAGCACATTATATTCAAGCCCTCTGTAATCAATTACCCCAATCTGTGAGCATAAGACTATAACCTTTTTGTTTACAGTGCCTGCAGCTACTAAGTATTTTACAACTTGTGGTTAGAAGGATCGAATTGAATGCCACGCAAGTAAGCATTACTGAATAATATATAGGCACATTAAATTCAGGTTATACTTAGGGGCATTGACCTTGGGACCGATCCTGCTTCATATTTTTAATGGGATTTGTTTTCCATGACAATTCGATTTAGACAATGGCAAGAGCATCATAAAAGTGGGAAGGCATTAGTGTATTGTATATGTGAAAAGACATAGGTCAAGGTCTATGGCTCTTATCAGCCACAGTGGTGGTTACTAATGCATCATTACTGAAAGATTACATATTAACAGTTTGTTACTTTATAACATACTGAAGTCTAAAAAATGCTCAACACATTACAACTACAATGCCTAGTTACTATTCGAGTTGTGGGATTGAAATCCATATTGCATTTTCTTATATTTTATCTCCTTTTGTTGGCAAATAGAGATCACTGTTCAAAAATAGCCACATTGTGACCACACCTACTGTGTATGATGAAGTGATCCTTGTGTTTAACAGGATTCCAGCCTGGCTTTATGTGGTGGTTTTAACACTTAGCAAAGCCCGAGGAATGTTTTTATGCGGGGGACGCATGAAGGCGACCGTTTCATGTAAAATGTGAATTTCTAACATGCTGCTCTCCATCTGTGGCAACACCCGGCTCCATGGAGTCCAGCGACAAGTGGGCGGCCCGGACAGGTCTGATGGTAGCCCGTTTCAACATACAGGATATACGGTGGCCCAGTCCATCATTTTACATCATGTAAATTAATACTTTTGGCAACATAAACGGCATGATATTAGGTGCATCGCAATCTCATGACCTTTTACAATATCACATTGAACACTCCTTTGTATAAAATGCTTTGTTTGATGCTGCAGCAGAATGTGGTTAAAAACAAGTACAGTTGTTCTAACTTATTATTTAGTCCTGGTTTTATCCAAAACTAGTGTGGCTCGTGTTTCTGAAAAGAATTAGCAGCAGAATTAGCAAACTTACACATAACCGACTTCTACATCATTACGGTTAATTCAGGATTTGATTTGAACGTTTGAGGACACAGAATATGCAGATAGATAAGGAGAGGAAAAAATACCTTGAATATTAAAATGGTGCTCTATGGTCATAAGGTCATGTTTCACACACAAAAAAAAAAAGTAATTTCCAATACTGGGCTCCACTGAACAATATAATATTTTATGAAATAGAGCGGCTTGTGAGATTATCTGTCTTGAATGTTGCAATAATAATATTGTGTTTCTTTACCAGTAATTTTGCAATATACAGTATTTGGGGATATAGGACTACAGCAAAAACAATTATTTAGCATCATGTTGTGTCGTTAATCACACAATTATTCTAAAACAGTGTAGCATTGCCTGACCTGGCTGACTGCCTCTATACTGTGCAGACTGGGATCTAAGCCTGAGGGTTTTTGGGATATCTGAGTACAAGGTGTGGGGGTAGGGGCCTGCTCTGTCACACCATTTTCCCTTTTCAGGAGCCGGCCTTATTTATAGCCCAGTGTGAAGTGTTTCTATGCAAACTCCATTTCCGTGTTTACTGTAAAGATGCTGCGGCACAAAGGGAGCATCCTGATGGGGCTCTTTAGATGGCTGGCCCCGCAGTCAGAGAGCCAGCGCTCCACTCCGCTCATTAAGTGCTGCTCAGGGCCTCAGATAAGGCCAGCATCATCAGAGCAGTGAGGGAGTTTAGACTGGCAAACTTAACTGACTCAGGCACATCAAAAGTGGAGTGCTCCCACGGGCCGAAAGCTACGAAAACAAGCCATGAAAATACAGACCCTGTGCTGGAGAATGGCAAACTATTTGAAAAATGTATGGCACAGGCAGCAGCAGATTGCAACGCAGTTTAGCGAGCTCCAAAATATGAATAATCCCAGTGTGCAAAAGCTGATTAAAACAAATTCTACTGGAGTGTTTTTTTCTAAATTAGGAAGCAAAGTAAAATATTATTAACAGAGCAGAGCCTTGTCTGACCCATTTCATTTCTTTGGAAAACAAAATTGGTCAGGAGTTTATTCTACTCAAGCACATACAACATACAGTACTGTATATCAGAATGTTAAAACACTGTTCAACGTGTTCAGAAAATGGAAGTTTAACAAGATACAAAAATACATCAAATTACATTGTTATTTTCTTTTTATCTATCCACAAAACTATCCGGTGGCTGTTTGGTCCATATTCTCGAAATGTGTCCTACTCCAGTCCTTAGACTCGCTGCAGAACAGAGCACACTATGCTGAAGGGGGCACAGTCAGAGTTTCCAAGCGGCTCACACACGACTGTCATCATTTCAACTCAAATCCGTCATGGGCAAGAACAGACACGCAGGAGAAATGAATGGAAGGAGGGGACTCTACAAGTCAACCTCGAACCTTCGCGTTTGCAGAGGTCAATAACCCTTTTCAAAAGCATCCAAGTAACTCAAGAATCATACAGTCCAGTAATCAGGACAATGTCATCAAGAGCACCAGGAACGGAAAAAGGCAAGAAATGTCCACTTCGTATCCAGTTTTCATGGGGTCTTTTGGATTAAACTTGCTAGTTGTTGCCTCTACAAACATCTTCTGGAATGGATTAGTTTATAAGTTCACATTTCTGTCTAGGGCTGGGCGATATGGCCAAAAAATGTAATCATGATTTCAATTGTATCACAATTCATGTCTTTTAAAGGCATCTAAAGCCACCTTCTTCTTCTTGGGTTTAGACCTGGTGTTGTAGTGGTTTAGTCTTGGTTAAGACCCATTTTAGTCCAGAGTTTTGACATGTTACCCTCATGATTTAGTCCTGATTTAATCTTGGTTCAGTCTGTGATATTGTCCAGGTTTAGTCCTGGGTTTAGACCTTGATTTCAGTCTCTGCTTTGGTCCAGTTTACTTCTTTAGTCCTGGTTTAATGCGGATTCAGTTTGTGATATTGTCTGATTTTAGACCTGGTTTAGACCTAGTTTTCTCCTGGTTTGTTCTGGTTTCAAATCATAAACACTGAATCACAATATGACGATGTTCCCAAACAAGCAGATCACCATGGAGATCAGATCATGATTTGATTTTTATCATATAGCCCAGCCTTATTTCTGTCTTTTCACAAATGGAAACACTCGTACAGTACTTATTAGATAGCTACAAATGTATATTTATCCCAAAACAGTGCACCCTTACAAACTGCACATTCGACATAAAACAGCTGAGGTCACAAGGCGCATCATGGAAGTGATGCAAGCTGCTTTAACGGGCCAAAATTGCTTAGGAGGAAGTTAAAGCAAATGCGCAAACAGCATTATCGTGCGCCATAGGAAGAAATCAATAGTGTTCTGTTCTGCCCAGACCATCGATAGCACCTGGCCTGTTGCCTTTACCACATGATGCAGCCCGACTGAAGCTTCGGCCAGAGCCTGGTGTCGCTTTTACTTTGCCCAGGGAAGAACACAACACATGTCAGGGAAACACTAGGAGATGAAATAGTAATGTGGTTACTCCTGAAACGCGATGAATGCTTGACTTGAGACTGTCGACAGGAGCCCCATAGTGAGAATGCCTGGAGAATTATGAAGTCAGCAGATGGGGTGTGTGTCCAAAGCAGCCCCCCCTCCCCCCCCCATGACTAAACATGCTGACTAACTTTACTTAAGCCATACTCGGTCCCCCTCACATAATCAAAAGAGAAACATTTAGCATCGAGGAAACCGTATGGGAGCATTGTCCTCACGTTACCCTCGGACGATGACTGGAAAACGATTAATAATTAAAAACTAGACTATATTGCACTCTTTGCGGATAAGCACTGCATGGCCTAGCAGCAGTACAACTCAGGATATCTTTTACTACGCAAAAGAGCTACTTTGCATGCATCCACGGCAAGTTTTAACACCCGTCCACAGCAGTCAGATTGTTGGATTATAGTGGCTTAGTATCTCATGAGAAAAAAATGAAAAAAAAAAGAAGAATT
>OMNZ01047523.1:7561-18533 GCA_900303255.1 Lesueurigobius sanzi | reverse complement strand
GTCCCTTGCAGTATCTCATGAGAAAAAAATGAAAAAAAAAAAAAGAATTGCGGAACCATCTCCTCCAATGTAATATCCCATCTTCCTAGCGCTCCACTGAGAACACAGGACATGGCACAACAAGTCGCACCATGTCTGTCAGAGCTGCAGCAGTAGTAAGGCATGTCTCATCCACTCCTGGACGCGTTTCACTCCGATAAGTCTAGAGATATAGGCAAACCGGGAAAATAATAGCCTGATGACAGAAGACTCAGAAATCATCAGAGTGACACTGCAGATTTTTCGTCAAACAGGTCAATCAAGGTGCATTTTTTTCTATAACAAGAAGAATCAGACACATGTAATTAAAGTGCCAGACAGACTTCTCATCAGCCTTGCATCGTGGCCACAAGCATTTGCCCGGAATACCATGAAAAAGTGTCTTACTGGACGTTTCGCTGCTACTTTCAGGACCCGTGTGTGCAGAGGTGGAAAGGAAATAACAGACTTCCGTGCTGGTCTGGCAGCTGAAGCAAACAGAAAATGAGACAAACTGCACTTGCCGTGTTTGGATGAAAAGTTTTAAAAAGTCCAGGCACAACAACAACTTTTTGAATTAAAGAGAAGAGTCAGATGCGTCTAAACAGCTAGGACATAAAGCACTACTTATTCTACACCGAGCCTTTAATGTGCAAAGACTACATTTACATACAGTGATGATTGACTCATGTAAAATTATATTAAACAAGCTCTGGTTTGCAAAGGGCTTAAGTCATTAATCTACTTTGGCACTGCAGGGAAGCATTTGCAGTGTAAGCTTAACACAATTATTTTTCTATGACCCATTTTACAGCCTGCATTGATCAGATTGTTAATCACATGTGGGAGCATACAAATGAGCTGGAGGCTGTTCCCCACTGTCAGGGTGTGCATTTCCTTTGATGGTGCTGCTGTGCATCATTCATTTTAGTGCCTTTAAAAGGGCAGTCCTATCCGCGCACACGTCTCATTTGGAAGCGGACAGATTAACAG
This sequence comes from Lesueurigobius sanzi, assembly GCA_900303255.1. Taxonomy (NCBI): domain Eukaryota; kingdom Metazoa; phylum Chordata; class Actinopteri; order Gobiiformes; family Gobiidae; genus Lesueurigobius; species Lesueurigobius sanzi. Next base: position 17,522 of record OMNZ01047523.1, on the reverse strand, counting down.
GCTTTATAGTGTAACATACAGGAGAGCAGGCTAATAACCTGGCATTAGACAAATATGGGTCAGCTCGCTACATTCAGCGCCTCTGGCTAAAAGAAGGGGATCTCTAGCTCGCAGTGTCGCCAAGGTTGCTCTCTGAAAGGGGAAGTGAATGGAAAACCACATAATGGATGTACCCGGTTAGTAGAGCTAGTAAAAACATTGTTAAGTACCGAAAAGAGTTAATAGTAACTTAACAATCGCTACGAGCGCTTCTATTTTACCGGATCCATTCATGAAACATTACAATTTGTACCTGCCAAAAAGGCACAGCACACTGAGTGAAATACGTCAGGATAACAATCAAGCGAAGGACAGTTAGACGGACAATGGGATTCACTGTTACAGCTTAATAAAGTAATGTGTGCAAGCCTTACCTTGATGCTCGTAGAGCACTCGTCTGGACACCACGCTAGAAGCCAGCGGCAGAGGCTCAAAGAAGGAGAAAAGCGATTTGCTGTCGCTGTTTCCGGGTTGGGCACTGAGCGTCATTCGGCCGTCAAAGAGAAGAGGGTGGCTCCTTTAGTCCAACGTCTAACCGCGGGGAGCGGGGGCATATATTATTGCCCTGCACATTGGAGATAGCACCGCCCGTCTAGGAACTACCGGTATATTTATTGATTTACTTTTACAGATAATATTTAGAGTTGAAGTAAATAATAATAATATGTTAATAAATTAATTATTGATAGTTTACTATGCAGGATAAATAAGTAGGTCAAATTGCACAGAAAAAACATGCCCATATTGACAGTTTAAAAGCCTCAAGCTTTACAAGCTGCAGAGGGCGCTGTATTTCTGAAAATGTAACCGGTCAATATTTAATACTTCTGCCTGGCTATCGATTTGTCTAATACACCCATGGCTACTGGCAAGTCACGTGTAAGTAACACATATGTTGTTGGCCTTTTACCTGCTTGGCTTTTCTACTTCACAGGAGGTATGATAGCTCAGATTATTCTTCATGTGAATTACTGGGGGTGCATCAGTCAACGATACTATCATCTTGCTCAAAGGCTTTCATCTCCAAGCACACCTGGGTGTAATTTGAGAACACGGCATGGGCAACCTGAGACAGCAATTGAGGACAATCAAATTAAACGATTCTCTCTAAAACCTAGAGCTCACTATGTGAAGATAAGCTTCAGACTATGGTAAACTTGTAGTCAAATAGTCTTAATGTTAAATTTGACCTTATTTGATGACGCCCATCTCAAATGAACCAGGTGCTACCAATAAAACCTAATTAATAACACACCAGACTTTGATTGGATGGCCCATTTAAAGCCCACTCCAACCTCTGGCAAGGTGCATTTGCTCTAAGAGTTTGGGAGTGTGGACAACTGCTACATTATTACAACAACACTATCTGTTTCATAAGTCGACCAACTTGTTACTATGGGAAAGGAGAAGACTCACGTCAATGTGGTTATTATTGGCCATGTGGACAGTGGAAAATCCACCACCACTGGCCACCTGGTCTACAAGTGTGGTGGGGTTGATACGAGGAAACTGGAGAAGTTTGAGAAGGCTGCAGCACAGGTAAGCTTGGAATAAATTACAACTATGTTGCTGTGTATAATCTCAATAATACGCTTTCTCTTAAAGGTTGGAAAGAGCTCCTTCAAATTTGCCTGGGTGTTGGACAAACTAAAAGCGGAGCGGGAGAGGGGAATCACCATTGACATCTCTCTGCTGAAATTCAGCACTCAGAAGTACACCATTACCATAATTGATGCTCCAGGTCACCGGGATTTCATCAAAAACATGATAACTGGAACATCACAGGTGGCTAAAAGAACACTTAACAATTTCCCTTGTAGATACATTTTGGTCATGAAAATTGTGTTCCAGGCTGATGTGGCCCTTCTGGTGGTTTCTGCTGCCAAAGGAGAGTTTGAAGCTGGTGTGTCTAGGAGTGGACAGACCAGGGAGCATGCCCTACTGGCCTACACGCTGGGGGTGAAGCAGATCATAGTCTGTGTGAATAAGCTGGATGTGACTGAACCACCTTACAGCCAGAAGCGCTACGACGAAGTGGTTCGTGGTGTGACTGGCTTTCTCAAAAAGATTGGCTATGACACTGCAACCATCCCCTTTGTTCCCATCTCTGGTTGGACTGGGGAGAACATGATTACAGCATCTCAGAAGGTAAGATTATGATTGTAAAGGTGAAGGAAATATTCAAACTGCATGTTTCTTACAGATGCCCTGGTTCCAAGGCTGGAAAGTCAGAAGGCGAGAGGGAAGTGCAAATGGTAAAACTTTACTAGAAGTTCTGGACTCTATTCAGCCACCTGTGCGAACCATCAATAAGCCATTAAGATTACCTCTGCAAGATGTCTACAAAATAGGAGGTGGATTCAATTAAATTTTATTTTTTATTTTGGGTACAGATGTGAGGGTTAACATTATTTTTTATCTTTTTAGGTGTTGGAACGGTTCCAGTTGGTAAAATTGAAACTGGTGTCCTTAAACCTGGCATGACCCTGATGTTCTCTCCGGCTAAACTCACTGCTGAAGTGAAGTCCATTGAGATGCACCACCAGGGTTTGGAGACTGCCCTCCCGGGACACAATGTTGGGTTCAACATTAAGAATGTGTCCGTGAAGAACCTGCGCCGTGGGGATGTGGCTGGTAACGCTCAGCAGGACCCTCCTTCTGACGTCAAAAGCTTCGAGGCTCAAGTTGGTCCCACTCTTATTTCTATTCTAAACTGTCTGCTCTCATCTGACAATCTTTCAATCTCTCGTGTCAAAGGTCATCATCTTAAACCACCCCGGCAAAATTAAAACTGGCTACTCTCCGGTCCTGGACTGCCACACGGCCCATGTGACCTGTCGCTTTGCCGAGCTGAAGGAGAAACTGGACCGCCGCACGGGGAAGAAGGTGGAGGAGCACCCACAGGTTCTGCAATCTGGAGACGCAGCAACAGTCAGACTGGAGCCCACCAAGCCAATGTGTGTGGAGAGCTTCTTCACGTATCCACCCCTAGGTACAGCATCTCCTTGGCTAGAATCCAAAAATGTCTGTTCAGCAGTGCTGTCAATCTATTATTTTTCCTCTTGCCTGCAGGTCGCTTTGCTGCCAGAGACCTCAAACAGACTGTTGCTGTTGGAGTCATCAAGTCTGTGGACAAAGATCCAGGCTCCAAACTCAAAGTGCAAGTGTGCAAATAAGTTTATTTACCAGACTACTGGTATTTGTACATTTTATTTTAGCATGTTTTACTGTGTTACCACAGTTGTCTTTGTTTTCTTAATTTACTTGTGTTGCTCTTGTATCCAAGTGTAGAACTGGATGGTGTATTTTATTTAACTTTGAAAATGACAAAATAAAGGATTATCTGCATTTTACTTGCGCAGTTTGTACATTTGGTGTGTTTTGCTGTTGCCAGAAAGGAAAGGATACGGTTTAGGTACAGCACTTTAATGATACAATGGGTTTGTTTCTTACATGGGAAGAACTGCAAGTCAGTGAGGTTTGGGTGAAAATACATGGTTCTTTAGCCTTTAAGCCTGACCTGCAAGTACAGACCTCTGATTCACAGGCAAAGTGGAAATGTGCTAAGTCCAGTAACATGGAATGACTTTAAAATCTTCAAGCTCATGAGGTTTACAATGTGTACACTAGTACTAGCCTTTAAAATTAAGTTATTGCTAAGTTGTCCTTTTTCCATACTTGACGATACTAATAGTGGCTTTAACAGGATACTTATGGTAGTTCCGCTTTTAGTGGCTCTTCAAACCCTGAGGTGAGCGTCTTCCAACTTGGCACTCCACTCTCCATTCCAGTCATTGTTACACCATGCACAGAGCGGTTAAGACTGTGGGGATGGTGTTGAACTCAGCTTACACAGTGGACAGTGTAACAAGGAGCAAATTCGTGACCGACAGTGAACCACAGGCTTTGATATTCCACCACACAATAGCAGCAGGTTTATACTGTAAAACAACCAGAATACGTGTACACACAAAGCAAGCAAGAACAAGGAGTACAATTAATGAAATCTTCATCTTGGGAGGGTCTGTAGGAGACTTCTGCCACTTCATTTAATCGTGGTGGTAAACAGGGAGGCAAGACATAAATGACATGACCTAGTTCACATTCCTTTTAAATCCAGAAATATAAGCTGATAATTACTTGAGGGCCTTTAAAAATTAAGATAAAATTCAATCCCCACCGCCCTGATGCTTAGTCTGACAGGTAGAGAGCAAATGGTACATGTTTTGTACAATAAAACATGTACACTCACACACAAATATATATATTTACATACATATATACACAGTAACAGCATAAACATAGACTTTAGGTAAGTGCTAGGGTTCTGAGGCCTGGTCAAAGCCGTGCTATAGGGTTAGATAATACTGGTAGAGGAGGAATACACACATTCTTTGTACAGCATGGACTGGATATCCATGGCTAGATGAGCCTTATTGGGTTTCTGCTTTTTTTTTCTTTTTCTCTTTGTGGCGATGGGTGTTACAATAGCTATTTACAGGGCCTCCAAATTCAGGGAGAGGTGTAGTGCAAGTCTTTCTGGTTGTCAATCACTCAGGATGTGCACAAAAGACATGGGAAACACCCCCTTCCTCTCCGGTTCTCCTTCAATGTGACCAATCTGAAACAAAAGGGAAATAGACAACGTTACGAGACAAAGTGCCACATGCATCCTTCATCCAAAAGCATTTAACAACGGCAAAAAGCAGGCTACAAAGGAATGGGCCCTGGAGGTTAGACTTACCCACCACTCCTGGTCCTCTTCACCTGTTACTATAATCACTTCTCCTTCGACAAACGTCAGCTCGTCATCATTGTCCGCCTGGCAGTCATAGATAGTCTTCACTCGGCGCGCTTTGCTCTTCCCCTGTTTGTGTGGAAAGTAAGGGGTCAAATACACACTAATACAAAGTTTTTTTCCAACATAAAAAGTTCCACAATGGGCCTTAAAGTAAAAAAAAAAAAGCCATACCGTGTTGATCTTCCTGGGAAGGGGCACTGGAGTTTCGGCCATTCCAGCTGGGGTCCCGTTAGTGTCTTCGGCTCCGGGCTGCGGGGAGGAGGGCACCATCGCCACTTGCTGATTGGGTGACGGTGAATCCTGGGGCGTGGCTTGAGGCGTGGGCTGAGGTGTGGGCAGGGGCTGCACCGGCGTCGTGGCTTGGGGCTGGGCTGGCGGATGTAACTGCGGAGGGGGCGGGGGCTGCGTCTGAGGCCTCTGCACCGTGTCCGGAGGAGGCCGGTGCGCGGACTCAGACGGGCCCGCTTTGGGGTGAGGGAGGTCAGACAGGTGCGGTTTGGGAGGCAGGTCCTTGAGCTGGGGCTTGGGCGGCAGGTCTCCCAGCTGCGGCTTGGGGGGCAGCTCGGACAGGTGAGGTTTCGGGGGAAGTTCTCCAGGTTTAGGGGGCAGCTCTGAGGGCTGGGGTTTGGGCGGCAGGTCCCCGGGCTGGGGCCGCTCCGGGGCGGGGGCCTTCTGGGGGGTGTCGGTTCCTGTGGGCGACTTCTGGAAGACCTCTGGGGGAAGGCTTGGCTTATCCATCGACGGGTGGTGTATAGTGTCTATCTTCCGCAATGCCACTGAACAATAAAATAAAGAACATAGTTTTACCATATAGCAGCAGTCCCAAAGGCCATCTACTCCTCTGCTTAAAGGGATAGTCTGTAAGGCTAAACAGACAGTAAAGTCCCTCCCTTTGATGATCTAAGCAACAAAACAAGTCTTGCATAATTATATGTGGACTCACAGAAGAGTGTGCACAGACACGAGGAGGGGTTTTCAGGGCCAATTCGGAGAGGAGGTGGAGGGAGCAAGGTTGTTTACTTTTAACATTTCTGTCTCTCCTCAATTTGCAACCTTAAGGACTTTTACAAATGTGGTGCTTCAAATCACAATAACATATACATCTCCTAAAAAGCACCAATTCAATTATGAACATGTAAAATACAAAGCCCATATGGAGCTCGTCAGTACAAGCCTCGCTCTGGTGCCGGAAGTAACAATCCCATGTAAAAATTGCATATTGCGAAAAAAATGAATATCAAATGTTTAAAAGAACGATAGCAGCTAATCAGCTACATGGACATATGGGCATAAAACACACAATAATAAATTAAAGTTGCATCCAAAACTTTATAAACCAAAAAGTTATAAAAGCATTTTGCTGTGTTTTCAAGTATTTGGTATTTTCTTGCTTGTAAAGTATGTAAGTTTTAATTTTTCGAAAAATCTATGGAGAATTTGAATGGGATTTTTTACTTCCTGGCACCAGAAAGAGCCCGGATATGGACTACAACCAGTGTCCAGGTTGTAGTCCATTCAAACTTCTATCATCAAAGCATATACTAAGTAGCCCTGACTTATTTATTTTTCAAAAGGAGGGACAAAAGGAGACCCTTGCCAAAAAGAAATGAAAGTAAAAAGTTGTAAAAAGCCATAAAACGTACATCAGGACATGGATTCAGGATTTATACCAGCTTTTTGTTGTACCAATGATCAAATTGTCCTTTTTGAGTTACACAGACATGGATCAAGTCATGATGACATGAATAGCATCATTGTTAATGTAATAAAAACATCTAACATCTAACAGTTTTCATACCTTTTTGAGGTAGTTTGGGCAGTACCCTCGGACCAAGTGTAGACTTTGTGTTACTTGAAGTAGTGCTGGGAAGACAGATTTTGCCAGTTCAAGATAAATAAATATAAAGAGAGAGCAAATACAGGCAGCATACAGAAGTGACGCAAGAGAGTTTAGACAAAGTTTTGTGATACCTTTGCTGCTGAGGAATGCCTTCAAATTTGTTAGACACAGGCGACATCTTGGTGACTGGAGGAGGAGTGGAGTCACTTCCTAAAATATTAACAGCCACCGCCACAAACAAATTATTCAACACACTGTCAAAGAATACAGCACAAAAATGTATTTGATCAATGTGGAAATAAACATGCTGTGATGGTTAAAGAAAACAATGAGGGAGGCGTCATCTGGCTGAGCTTTCCATGAGCCTGGATTATTTGTGGTTTTAGTGCGATATAAAAGTGTCGTCAGTGACATAGTGACAGTGCTCGGTGTTATACGTGTGACAGGATGCACAAAACACTACATAAAAACAAATGATAACATCTACATAAAGCAACAGAGCTATTATACACAAGGGGAGTGCAAGCTTGGTCAAATAAATGATGGCGTTTCCAAATATGTAGGAAGATCATTTGACATTTTACACTGACTATATTCAATGTATTACAGTGTTGAGCAATAAACAAAGCATTTCCACCTATAGACTAGAGCTCGTCCTACTTTTGGAAACAGTTTTGGGACAGTACGGCCGCAGTTGTATTATGTATCATACCAGGTGAAGCCAGAAAGTATATTTTAGTAAGTTAAATATATGCTCCATCTGTCAGGGGGAAACCAGTGCCTTGGAGAATACAGGTTTATAGTTTTTTTTGTATGACTGCATGACTGTGAAGGCTGCAACGACTCTGATTGCACCTAAATGGCCAATATTTTGCGAAATTGACTCTTTTGAGATTTTAGCGGTCACAATGTGGTTCCCTTATGTAAAACACTTGGGAGTTGTTTAGATTAATTTACGCATGCTGGAGTAATCCTGCATATTCTGTCTCTCAAGAGCTGAAAACGATTGTCCTGTACCTGCTGAAGTCAGGAGGTGCTACTATTCTTAATAATTCATTTTACTAACCTCTACCATTACCTCCATACATACATATTGTTCACAAGATGGGGGTTGTAAATATAACATGTTGGTATTTTGTTAGCTTGATATTGACCTTTGTGAAGCACATTGACCACCTTTTGGCTGTTGTTAAGGTGCTATACATATATTGACAGATGTAAATAATAATAGATGTTTTTATCCAAGTGCAGATGCTGTCAAATGTAACCGACCATAGGCATAATGTAACTGATGAGTGTGTGCATGTGTCATTTTAAAGAATTAATTGCCTTTTAACATTTACTTAATTTTTTGTTTTGTTTTGGAGTACACCAACTGGACTTAAAATTTCGTTGTACTTGTTGCAATGACAATAAAGATTATTCAATTCAAAAAGTGGACATATCCTGCATATGAGGCGTGAAAATAAGCTTAAAGACATTCTTAAGGGGCCTAAGCATTTACGTTTTATGAATTGAAAAATAATGTCTCTGTAAAGATAAGACCAGGGGGTCTCCAACCTTTTTTACCCTGTGAGCTACTTTTGCGCAACAAAAATGGCAATGAGCTACTTATGCTTCAAAGAAACATGCCTAACTAGGTTATTAGGGACTGTAAAGATGATAATTCAATACAGTAAAAGAAAATGACTATAGTTTCTGCTTTATACTTTGTTACATTCACTTAAATGTTTGGAGATTTTGTGTTCAGAACAAAAAAAAACTATTGACTCATCAAGCGTGTGTAGAAATGTAGAAAGTCTTTGGCGAGCTACTTGGAACGGGCTCACGACCTACTGGTTGGAGATCCCTGGATTAGACAGTTGCTCCAAAATACTGGCGCCAGGTCTGGTGTGTCTTTGGCCCCGCAAGCAGCAGTGGGAATGATCTAGTACAAATGATCTCTTTCATCCAACAACGTGGCTAGCTGCGGTGTACACACTTTGAGCGCAGAATGGCTCCGGATCGATCCAATGCTGGATCATGGGCTTTGAACAACTATGCAATTGTACCAGATGGAAGCGCTGACCCGTAGCAGAAGCCAACCAGGACGAAATGCGCGAAGAGAACAGGATTCACTCAAAACTGCGTGAATGAAGTGAAATACTAGTCCTGCAATGTTTTTGACGAAGGAACAACGCTATAACGTGGCTTAAAGCTTCAAAAAGTCGATTCAGTTCATAAATATCTGTGCCCCCACATACGAGGTACAGTTAGTGCTAGTGCATCTATTGTTTGTAATACATTGACTATAGGGCAGGTTTTGGTTACTTAAACTGTACAACGAACACTTGTATCCTCTCAATCCATGTTAACCTACAAACTTTGGATTATATTTGCACTCCACAATGGATATAACATCGTTTCCTAGGGTTGCTGTCTTTGCAGGCCTACAGTTCGGCGTGCTCACCCCCAGTTAAGCCCCCTTTACTGTGTGGACTGTGGGAGAGCGGGCTGGGTGGGTCGGACAGGGTGCGTTTGTGTCCGGGAGGGGGGGGTGGTGGCCTCTTCTTGGACAGGGTGGAGCTGCCTCCCGGGGTGAGTGCGGAGGGTGGGCCGGATGGGGGCGGAGCTAGAGGAGCAATACATAAAAACACATGAGGAGATGAGGTCCCCTCCCACACACACACTCGTCGTCGTCCCCGCCCCCAAAATGAATAAAAAAATCATTCGGTCCCAAAAAAATGAAATAAAACCCAGACAAAACAACGGACAGAAGCAGAGGATAAGGAGGAGCGGAGGACAGGAGCGAGACGGCGGCTCACAGGGGGCTTTGGCTGTCAGGGATAAAGTTCGCAAGACACAATGAGGAAAGACGTTAGACCAGAATTCATCCAGGGTAGGCAGTCAACAGGTATAGAACAGGTACATCTGGAAGGAGATGCAAACAGTTAAAGGGACAACATTGTTTCCACAGTCGGGTCTGGTGCGTGTTATCTGCGGGCGAGTAGGTGTAGAGTGTGTAGCTGAAGTAGAGGTTGTGGGTTAAACACTGAGAGGAAAGTAAAAGTAAAGCAGCTAATAGAGAGCTCAGCCAGAGAGGTGGTCAGCTGTGGTAAGGTTTGTCAGCTCAAGGATGGTGGACCTCAGTACAGTAAGATTTAAAATAAGGCAGATGAGCTAAAGGCCCCGTCTGCCGCTATCATCCTACGGTTTGCATTGAAAACTCCACCAGCCTGTAAATATGAGCAGAAACGGCCGAAACAACGGAGGGGGAGAGTCATAAAATGGGGGGGGGGGGC
>OMNZ01047515.1:34464-44788 GCA_900303255.1 Lesueurigobius sanzi | reverse complement strand
GCCACACACACCGACCAATACCTGATGTTTGACTCTCACCACCCTCTACAGCATAAGATAGGAGTAATTAGAACTCTCCATCACAGAGCCACTCAGGTGCCTACAAGTGCAGAAGGGAAGGAGAACGAAGAACTACATGTGCAGAGAGCCCTCTCGGCCTGTGGTTACCCTAAATGGTCTTTCGCCAAAGCCCAGAGGAAAAGATTAGTTAAAGACCAGGACGAACAGGAGACAGAACCAAAAAGGAGAGGAATAGCTGTACCTTATGTATCTCAGAGAAAATGCAAAGGGTTTTTAGACAACATAAAATCCCAGTTTACTTCAAACCAATGAATACATTAGGACAAAAACTAGTTCACCCTAAAGACAAGATCCCAAACCACAAAAAGAGCAATGTGGTTTATTCTGTTCATTGCAAAGAAGAGGAATGCAAAGAACATTATATCGGGGAAACTAAACAATTATTGAAAACAATTATTGAAAACCATTCCATATTGTGTGGTTTTGCCTTCGGATCTGGCAACCCTCAGAGTGGGGTTCATTCTGCTCTGATTAGATCACGGTCTGGAGATTGCGCTCATATCTGTGTATATCCTATACTTTAGAGACAAAATAGACTTGTCATCCAAATTTCAACATTTTGATCAAATTCTTGCTTTGTCTGAGGGTGTGTATGTATCAGAAACAATCTATAACTAAATCTAATAATCAATAGTAACTATTTCAATCATCAATTAGTCAATTAATGGAGTAGTTGTTTCAGCCCTACTTTGAGTACTTTTGTACTTACTATGAGTGTATATTAACACATCTTTTCTTGTTCGTGACCTTAAACTCTGACTTTTGCTTTATACCAACCAAACTAAAATATAAGGAAGGTGTCGATAAAAACAACAGACGGTTATTTCGCCTTCTGTCCCTGAATGTACAAAGGTGCGAGGAAGCTCAGTGTATGTATTATTAAGTTGAATACACTTTATAAGAAACAAATGCTAACACTTGCACGCTCCCACAGAAGGTGCGAAGTTGTCTGAGGAGAGAGGTGTGGAAACAGAAGCTAGACCAGCTGTGCACAAAGACTCTCACCTTGACTTCACAAACTCTAGGCATCGAACTGTGAAACTTATGAATTATGTTGAGAAAAGGGACCCAAGTAACTATGAAATACAATGCTAATAAAAAGGTTCATGACAAACAATCACTAGTAGGCACATTTGCTAGTTAACTTATTCTCAATTTTAATGTATTTTCATTAAATATATATTTATACATCTTTAGTAATGCATCTTGGTTTATACACACAATTTAGTCTTGATTTAGAGGTCCAAATTTACTTGGTTAGGCTCAGCTTTGATCCAGACCCAATTCTGGTGGTACTTGGAAAGCCAGACATTTTACCATTTGTTTTATTATGTTATGTTATGAAATCACTGTATAATTTGTTGGAAAATGCTGCACAGAAACACTTGCACCTACAGTTCTGCTCATAAGTTTACATACCCTTTTAATATTTTGGCCATTTTTCATAGAATATGAATGATAACACAAAAATATTTTTTTTCCTCTCATGGTTAGTGGTTGTGCAAAGCCATTTATTGCCAAAGAACTGAGTTTACTCTTTTCAAATCATTATGAAACAGAAACTACTCAGAGATGTCCCTGATCCCTGACCTTCAACAACTGCCAGGAAAATGGTTCAGGAGCAAAGAAAAACTGCTGAAATACAGGACTCTCTGACAAAATTGGACTCTCCGAAAAAATCTATGTTTCAAGATGCACAATATGTAAACTTTTGATCAGAGACATTTGGCTAGTTTCTACTTGAAAAGCGTTAACAATAAATGGGTTCACACACAATGAGTGAAATTAAGGTAATTTCAATAATTATCATTCATATTCTATGAAATGCATAAGTGTACATACCCTGACATTCTGCCAGGATATGTACACTTTTGAGCGCAACTCTGTATTTCTGTATCAAATGAATGTACTTTAATAGTCGTATAGTATCGTACAGTACGTATGGGTAAATCTTATTGGTAATGTATGCGTCACTGTGAGAATATAGAACGTCCTTTGGAGCCTTTGGAGACTTGTGACGTACCGGCGGCACCTCTCCTCATAGGTACATTTCCTCTAAACTGTTTCTTCTCAGCTCCGTGTCACTTTCTCTGACCTTTGATTCCTCAGTGATGGTGACATTTCACAGCGGAGCCACTTTACACACACCATAAAGAATAGCCTTTATAGCCCATTGACACTGGTGTCAGGCTGCACTCCGAGGCAATAGGCACTGGGATGTTCAGCCATACATGTATGGAAATGTCAGCGAGGAGAGAGTGGAGGATGAGTAAAAAGCCCTGTCTTTCACTGCTGCCTGTGTGACAGATGGCTCAGGGGTCACCTCCCTCACTGTGGTTTTGTCCCGTGCCCATTCAGCAGTACCAAACCCCAGCAGCAGCGCGACACAATCACCGCCAACTCCCACCGGTGGCCCCCGAGTCTGCAGTTCAGCACAGCAGCTCTCAGCCTCCACCGACAGTGAATGGAAACTTTTTACACACTCCTCCCAAGACAGAACACTTTTTGTGCAGTTTAGCTGACACACTCAAAGCCCAAAATAGATTTTTTTTTTCTGCAGAAGCCATTTAACCAATCTCTGAAATGACTTTGTGTGATGGGACTTGCAAACGCTGCTGTTACCTTAATGCTGTACTGTACAAAGTAATGCACAACAAATAGTATAATTAGTACATCTACATGACAGATACTCCTGGATTCTGTGTATAATATATTCACATTCATTTTAAATATTATTGAATGACCTTCTTTATCAAGTATGGTACTGGCTTGTTGTCACTTAACTACATGGCAACCATCGATCATTATGACATTTTGTTGTTAAAATATGTATGGAAAACAAAACAAAAAATGTAAAACTGTCGCTGGCATTCTGCAGAAAACTTTTTTTAATACTCTGAAAATCCATTTAAGGTGTGTGCTATTTGTCCACCATCTCCCTCCGGCGTCTAGTTCTACTTTAACTGTCACAAAATCCCCTGAAGTATTGCTTGTATAACTTTGATAGTGTCCTGTTTCCCCTCATATTGCTGTTTTACTGTCTGTCCTTGCAGTCCAACACATCCTTTAACCGGGACGTCGTGAAGGCCGGGACGGGGCGCAGGTTCCTGGGCGGACTCCTTGATGACACGTCCTACTGCTACACTCTGGAGGTGTCCTTCTACAGCTACATGACCAGCGGCAGCAGCGCCCCAGTGCCCTACACCGAAGACACCTGTATCCTCTCGCCACGGTTAACTTATACAACGCTTTCATTTACATTTAGTCTTAAGTTTTTAGATGAAACATATTTATTGTGTTAATTAAGATTTGGCCAAATAAGATACTGTATGAGTCTAGTTTTCGGTGAGGCTACCAGAAAGAGAGCTAGTATTATTTGTTTCGCATGGTTCAGACTAGGAATATGTATGTTGTAGGACTGATTCTCTGTCTAATTTATCTTTCGGTGTTGCTATAAGTTAGGTATTTTATTTTCTTTGGTCACCACATACAAAATAAAGAACATATTCAGGTTTTTTTAAATATAAATATGTGACATTATGTAATTTACTAAGTTATGCACGGCCGAAGGGGTTTAGGCTGAAGTATAATGGGACGAACAAAACAGAAAATCTTCTAATTTTAATTTAGTACTATAATAAGAGGTGAAACAATATTCCGTAAAAAAAAATATTTTTTTTTATTTATATATATTTTTAAAGAAATTACATAATTATTCGGATATGATAAAACTTTAAACTTCAATCAATTTAAATTTCTTTGATACAGATTTTCTCACAGTGGAAAGAGGAAAGTTACTAAAATGAGAATCAGAATAGATTTTACTTGTCAGTGAAAGGATTCACAAACAAGGAATTTTCATCAAATGTGCAACATAAACTAATAATAATGATTAATAAACTAAGAAGCATTCATCATTTATATAACACTAAACAAAACAACAGTGTGACTGGGTGGATGTACAGATTTGATAAGTAAGAGTAGAGTTTCTTCAAAAAGCTACTCTAGTACGATGTTCTTCCTATCCTATGTTCTTTATTGCCATTGTCAATGAAAAGTTTCACAGACTAGGAATATTCTTTGGTTTGACTCGTGCAACATGAAACATAAACTTGTAATACTGATAAATAATAAACTAAAAAAATATAATAATATAAGGGCATGCATAAAAATAGAATAACACAGCAAAAGGACAGCAGCGTAAATGGGTGAATTTACAGCTGTACATTAGCAGCAGAGTGTGGACTCTCAAAAAGAGCAATGCAAACGGCTTTACAGTTTACATTAGTCAGATACAGAGTTATTAAAGTTAGTTATTTAGTGTTCACAATGAGTCTATTAGCGGAGGGGAAAAAGCTGTTCTTGTGGTAAAGGTAACCACCCACCTCTGCGGTCACAAAGAAAATATCATGTTGACGAATGATGAAATACATTCGTCAACTAATTTAACACAGCTTCTCACTTGTGGAAAAGACTGGCAAACACATTTTCATATGATTTGAATGCAAGCTTGTGTTGCGTTTGTTACTACTTTGTGCATCCTCGTAAGGTCATTGGAAAGCTGTTGCTCTTTTGTTGCCGCTTGTTGCGACAGATGTGCACCGGCAGAATGGAGGATGTGATAGCCGTGTCTATTGATTTCATTTACAAAAGGAGAGGAGAGAATAGGAGCCTGTGTTGGCGTATGGAGAGCAGTGCGCCGCTTTGATTGCAATAAACAATGGAACAATGAGCCAAACATGATTCTTGTCAACTTCAATCGCGCAAACACACGCACGCTCTCATTACCGCGCTTGTAAAAGGAAGCAAAGGCCATATGCCTTAATTGAGCCAGATAGCACCAACTTTTCCTTCAGGCGACCTTCACCGGGCTAAAGAGCTCCTTACAGCCGTCCAAAGGCAACCTGATCTGAGCGATAAAGTAAGCAAGAAGTGGGTGGAAGAGAGATTTGAGGTGATAAAAACATATAGAATGTGCAGTTCAAAGCCTTTGTACTTTTTGTATAGGGGCAGAGGAAAGGGGGAAAGTGATGCAGTCCCAGTGCCCTCTAGTGCTAAATACAAGCACAGTGTACTTTGGATACTTCTGTCTAGATGAACAGAACAACAAGGACCTGTTCCTGAGAATACAGCCAGGATATATCAAATTCACATCAGCATTTGTGTTTATGGAACAACTTACTGATTATCAGCATCCAATACTTACACTTGCAGTATCCAGTACTAATAGTTGTGCTAGTTTAGAAAGCTGTTATGCCCAGTCATCTTGCTGCCAGCTGTGTTGGCAAAATACAGTATCTGCTTCCAGCCTCCTGTTTTCCAATTTAAACATTTGAGTTGTGTTATTGCAAATATTTTTATAA
The DNA here is from genome assembly GCA_900303255.1 of Lesueurigobius sanzi. Taxonomy (NCBI): domain Eukaryota; kingdom Metazoa; phylum Chordata; class Actinopteri; order Gobiiformes; family Gobiidae; genus Lesueurigobius; species Lesueurigobius sanzi. The sequence continues at coordinate 39,344 of OMNZ01047515.1, read as the reverse complement.
ACCGTTTTATTAACAGTTTGTTAAATATCTCAGTTGCAACATACATGGATACGCTGTTGTTTGTTCATTCATTAGTTTAACATCTCTTACAGTGTGTCTTATGGAGTCTACATCTGCAGCACGTACAAAGATGTTCTATGAAGTAATTTGTTCAATCCATATCTTTGGTTGTTCGACAATGACAAAAAATAATCTGCTCATGTCCTGACCTTAAAAATATCTGACTCCTTGCATCAAGGCCGTGAGGCGCGGTGTGCCACAGCTTTGGCAGCAGGAACAACAGATTCTGTGTTGACCTGTCGCTGTGTCCAGGGCACTGATAAGAGCTGCCTGTTGTTGTAGACATTTCCTCCGAAGGTCAGTTTAGGATGTTTCCATGCTCAGGTGGGAGGTGCACTTGATCTTTCAGTGGGTCCAGGAGTGCATGTTTTGTTTTGATGCAGAGGCGTGAAGGGAGGGGCTCTGTGGGGTGGGCACGGCGCACGGGGACACAGTGTATAGTGGAGATTGGGGTCAGGCAGGTTGAAGGAACCAACCATGTTTCTTTTTCCGCCCCGGCAGTCAGCGCAATGGAGTGTGCAAATCATCAACAGAGACCTTTAGCATTTTGATTCACACCCCCACCTCGCTCACCTGATCTATGCCCCAACCCTCACTCACTGTCCTCTAAACTAATACATGACAAATAAATAATAAGCACATGCCCAATATCACATGCCTCCATAGCCTTGTTGCCATCCACTGCTCTGCCTTGTTGCCACCAAAATTGAAATGGTAACCTTCTGGAAGCTGTAGCTTTAGTCCCAGTTTGTGGGTGTTTATAAAATAGTGCATGTGTGTGATTATTTTGAGACTGTGTCCTCTGCTCTGCCCATGTCTTTATGTCCTTCTGTCTCCTCTTGTCTGTCCTTTCCTCTCATCTCGTCACGCAGAAGATAACAGCTCATTATATCATCTAGTCAAGCTGAGAAAGCTCTTCTCTCAAACAGCAGGGACAACCTCCGTCTGTCCCTCTCCTCTTTGTCCTTTAATCATCCCACACCTGTCTGTGTCTTTGAGCTTAATGTGTGCGATCCTCCGCTCCTGCATGGCTTCTTCATGCAGAGCTTAAAGCGCAGTGGTTTCGGCTGTAGGCAAATACTGTATCCCTTTGAATCCTATTAATCTTATTCACTCATGTGCGTGTGGGAATTTGACTTTGTAAAAAATCAGCGTACAAAGCTTCATCACACATCTGTGTCTGTCAATGGTGCGGCATCTCAACAATATTTAACTATTTTAGCAGTCTTTTACTTTTACTTACGATACAAGGTTTATGGCCAGCTGAGACATTTCCACAGACCATTGAGTTCTCCTTCCACGGGTCCATTTTTGATAATCTCCATTATTCATCAGATGCTGTGTGCTTCCCCAACAGGATAAAAGGATGTGGCCAGCTCACAGAAGCACACATACCAACGGAGTGCACAGTCACGTCAAGCAATGCACAGGTACCCACAAACTCCTGAGCTGCCACTAAAGCGTCAGTGCTCCTGGTGAATCGGCTGTGACAAGTATGCAAATTAAATGGCTTGGCGGCAGATATGCTTCACCAGCGCACATCATACACATCACATCCCACTGATATGGCCAAATGGATAGGAGCTCACTCTGCAGCAGGGAACATGGCTTTACACACAGACAATTGCACAAATATTGTTAGTGTGCTCAGGTGGACAGGTTTCTTCACAGAGATGCACATATCAACGCACACCTCCAGTTGTTTGGCCTGTACCTGGAATAATGGACCCAGCTGTTGAGATCGTGACACGTTCTGAGAAAGTTTTAAACTTTAGCCTGTTGTGATAAAACAGCATGAGTCTGTATTTAGAATACATACTGTTTTGTCAGTATTTTGAGTATTTGAAAAGTGTGCATGTTTCGGTTTGGGGAAAATACACTAATACAATAGTAGCTATATTTGTTTAAAAAAAGAGAATCCATCCATGAACCGCAATGGAGGACATAGATTTAATTTAGCACCAATCTACAACATCAGGGGTGTGCTGGAACATTATTTCGGCCCGGGAGTTTTATCACTTTGACTGGCCCATTCACCATTGGAGCTTTGGTGAAAGGGTTAGGGCGCTTACCTTATAAGTTAGAGGTAGTGGGATCAATTCTCCGCTATGTCTCTTTCTTTTTTAACATGGGCCACACACATGATCTGGGCCCGATGCATCTCCAAAGCAGAACCAGTAATATACTAATTAAATGTAGCCTCTTAGTTATACACTTTTGTTTTACACATCGCTCATGTTTTTTCAGTACCTCCAGCTCGCCCCACTGCTCACTGACACGCTGCATCTCCTGTGCGTGTCCTGCACCTTGGTCCGTACCAACTTGCGCTAAACCAGAGGGGTGTTTTACTTCTCATGGTATCTCAAACGCATGATGCAAAAGTTATTTCTGTCTCTTATTTGATAGATTTACATTAAAGTGACATTATTGTTGTCTGAAACAGCCCCAGGCTCCTACTGCAGCCCAGTTACAGCCTTTAGGCCTATGACAGCACAACTGAGAGAGTGCGTTATCAAATACAACGCACTCTCTCAGAGTCGGGAAACGTCCCGACTCTCCCGATTACCCAGCACGCCACTGACTGTACACCATCCCCATGTCCTGCTAATGAAGCTGGGCCACTGACCAGAGCAGGGCCATAGATGAGAACAAAGCCCAGGGTTAGTCAATAGGAAGGTATTGAGCAGTAATTAGGTGTGAATAGGTCAGATGTTTTTCCAACCTTTAGAACCAAGAGAGGTGGGACTTAGAGGTTAACTCCTACTGGTTTCTTCTTAAAAGACCCACGAGCGTGTCAATTCTGCTCAGTGCTGACGAAGTTCTTTGGATAAAGAGCGAAATGTCCTACACTTCAACTACAGATGAAGACTGAAGAATCAATATTAGGCGAAGCATCACTTTTATTTTCCTCTGAAACTTTAAATTTTTTCATGCTATTGGCAGTGACTGTGAAGATTTAAATCAGTCTGTTCTTGTCCCTGGTGACGCGAGGTCTTTAAGTCCCATGAATGCCTACTGGGTACGAAAACGCCTCTTTCTGTATCGCTGTTGTTGTTTCACTTCTTAATTAGCAATGATAATTAGTTGCCCGTGTGTCAGTGTTGTGACAGGAGCTGTCAGTGGCCAGTATTGATGGCTTGGATGTCCTCTCTCTTGTCTCCTGTTAACTCTCCAATCTGGACAGCATTTTGCCCATCTCTTGTTGCTTTTACCACCAGAGGCCTTGTTGTCCGATCGTCACCTTGTCTGTCTGTCTGCGGGACCAGGCACAGGGGACGTGACGCTGAAATCCGCTAAATGCCGCGTTGACAGTAAACAGCTGCAGTAAACACGTAATGACCGTCCCTTTTTGTCTCTCGCCGCTCGTATCTCATCAGAGCCTAAGCTGGCGCGCCCTTGAGCCGTGACAATGACCTGTTATTGATCACATCCCTCCATTATTTGTGCGGAGATGTTTGGGAATGTACTTAACACGCCTCAGTGACAGCTGTATGTCTTTGACCTTTTCACTGCCCAACAATAACGGCACATAATGATCGCCACTGGAGATGCTGATGACGCATTTTACTCATCACTGCAACGTTCAAAGTAGTTTCTTCTGTGTGATTTTTGCCAAGTTTGTGGTTTTCCAGTTGCACACACCTTTACAAGCTCCCCTCTCGGCTGCCCACTGTTACCTGGCTCTCGCTCCTCGCGCTCCCTGCTGTCGAGGCCTCCAAGTTCCAGAAGGCGCGGTTCCCCCCACAGCAGCAGATAATGCAGTCGCCAGGGCATCCTCTGTGTTTCCCTCCGCATCCGGCTACCTTTAGGAGCTGACCGTCCATCACCAAACCTGCTGTAATAGATGTTGAGTCGTGACAAGCCAAGCTGAGAGGCCATCTGTGCTCATTGGGATCTGGGAGATATTTTTGTCACTGCGCGTACTTGGCCAAAGAGCTCTGGACTGGCACCGGGCGCTGGTGACGACGGGAAATAGAGGAGAACACCAAAAACTTTCCTGAGGTCACGCTAGATACTGTGTAGAGGGTGACTGCCTGACAACTTAGACAAAGGTCATTTTATTTCAAAAGTTAAAGAGTTGGACAGATCTCACGGTAGCTACACAATCTTGGGCTCAAACCAGAAATCTAAATTAATGCTCTGTGATAGTTTGGAAGTCTAAATGTACTACAAATGTAATAGAATATGTATAATTGACTGCCTGTGTCTGAATTTAAGTAAATAATATCTTTTTTAAAGCCCTTCCCTTTGCCGAACTCAGCAACAAATCAGAGTCTCGCAGGATTACACTCGGATTAATGAGAAAATTAATTTCAGAATCTCTCAAGTTTATAAAGTTTTTGCTTATGCTTATGTTTGCAGCTTTAACTCTCACAGTGGTAAAACAATTTAAGAATAGGCCCGGTCCAGAATCTATTACTTACTGGTTGTTTGTATAAAGTCTCCATCTGTAATGATTCCTATTTCTAATTAGCATTGATCAAATACCTTTCCTTACACTACAAGATTGTGTATTGTGACCCTTTTCACAGTCCCTTCAACTCATCAATGATCAAAATCGAAGCTAAAATGGCACTTTATAATAAGGCATCCCTGTGAAGCAGGGGTCAGGAACCTTTTTAGCTAAAAGAGCCAAAAAAGTCACATATATTAACATGTATTTCCGTAAGAGCCATACAATATTTTTTTTACTCTGAAAACAACAAAATGTGTGAATTTTTAAACAAGACAGTAATAAGTCTCAGAATGTATTCTTTTTTTCTTTAGCAACATTGTTATACTGGAGTTATCTAATACTAGTTATGGAATAATAAATATTT
>OMNZ01047515.1:2090-34076 GCA_900303255.1 Lesueurigobius sanzi | reverse complement strand
AACTAATACGAAACTATTTATGAAGTAATAAAGACTTAATGTTAACAATGAAAAGGCACATTGCTTTTCAAGTGTTTTTCAAGATTAAGAAATGCATAACCCAAACACTACAAAAACAGAAAACCAAGCTTTGGTTTAAACTACTTTAATTAAGAATATTAATCTTGATTTGAGTGGTTTTCACTATGTTTTATCTGACATAGGTTACTTGGCTTGTATCATGGCATTTCTGATTGGTTCAAACATAATGTAGAAAAAAAGTAGAACTGCAAAAAGAACTAGAACAATTTTCTTACTCCATTGACCAATAAATCAATAGGAAACAAGATGCAATGTATTAAAACAGGTCAGGAACATCCCAGAACAAGTGACATCATCTAGGTTAAACACCCCACTGAATCTTTCCCAGTCAAATTTATATTAATATGCAAAATAAAGTCATTTAAACTAATATAGATATGCTTTTTTTTATTTTATTTTTATTGCAGTGAACTCTTGTACAAAAACAGTCCTGGCCTTTGAAAGCAGAATGTCAGGGTATGTAAACTTAGATCACTTAGAACACAAAAATCTTTATCTCACTCATGGTTAGAGGTTGCGTGAAACCATTTATTGTTTCTAACTAACTAGAAACCAGCCAAATGTCCCTGATCTGAGAGTCCAATTTTGTCAGAGAGTCCTGTATTTCAGCTGAAATTAGTTTTTCTTTGCTCCTGGACAATTTTCCTAGCAGTTGTTGGAGGTCATGTAAACGTTAGATCAGGGACATTTGAGTAGTTTCTGTTTCATTATGATTTGAAAAGAGTAAACTCAGTTCTTTGGCAATAAATGGCTTTGCACAACCACTAACCATGAGTGGACAAAAGATTTTTGTGTTATCATTCATATTGTATGGAAAATGGCCAAACGATTAAAAGGGTATGTAAACAGAAAAGGGTATGTACGTTTTTGAGCACAACTGTATGTATTTGGTTATACTTATTACAAGGACTTTGTTCATGATCTGCTCTCCGTCCTCACGCTGTTATCCACTTTACCTTGTGATGGTGGGTTTCATGAGAAGCACCACCACCACACAGCACTGGCCTGATGCTGGACAAACAGATGGGGCACAAACACAGACTCTGGCGTCCTGCGGAGAGTGTTGCTTGCTATCAGCCTGCAGTGAGAACAATATTCTGCCCAGACTTCTGAACATATGCAAAAACACGCTCTCAAAGGCCAAGGTGACAGCGCACTAAAGAGCAACTTCTTTGTACAATTTGACACTTGTATACTCTTGTGTGTGTGTTAAGTGTATTGTTCAAACTTGACAAACTATTAAGCCTGAAGTGTAGGCACAGACAGCCCATTAAGGCAAGGATAGATGGGTTAGAAGTTAACAGCTTTTAGGACGAGAGCTTTTCACCTTTATGGCTACAAGGATTTATGTAGCAGGCGGTTATTTTTGGTCATTACAACGAAATGGATGAAAAATAAATACAAACCTTTTTTCTTATGTGCCATTCATTTCAATCATACAGCTTTGGCAGATGGATAGTCCGCTGGATGACGAGCTATATCTGAGTATCAACAACAAGGTAATGGCAAAGAAAAGACAGATCATGGTTGTGTCCAGCCGATGAAGAACTGAGGAAATGAAATGATTGTTTCAAAATTGAAAGGGCATAGTTCAAGCAAAACATTATGACCCCCATCCCCTCAATGGTGTTTGTTGGAACATATGCCGTTTGACTTTCATTCAGTATGTTTGAGTAAGTTCTCAGTTGTACAGGAGTTCTCTATCGTAGACAAAGGTTCTTGAGCCATCATCTGCACTGCACTCTGTTCGACAGCTCAGGAACCTTACACTACTTACTGATGCATTGATCCTAATGCTCTTTTTGTGTTTGATCTGTCTCTGGTTCACCATGGATGTGTTAAAAGATAAATCAATAATAGCTCCATGGGGGGCACCACTGTTATTTCCTCATGATTCTGACCACTGCAGATGCCATTTTGGATATGCTCAAACACATTTTAGTCCTACTCAAATTGGCTCCTGTGTTTGTTTGTTTTTTTTATGTCGGGCATTTCTGTGTTGGGATGAACAAATGTTACTCACGGTTTGCCGATAGGAGCTAGGAACTTGCACAATATTGAAAAATATATTGCGATAACGATATTAATTACTTAGATAAAGCGTTGTAATAACTTTTTCAGCAAATTGGGTAAAAAGAAGACTCCAAAAACACAAAATCAGAACCAAACCAAGGCCGAAAAAGTAACTAAATTAGGAAAGTTATGACTAAAACTGAACTTCTGCACATTTATAAGTTCCATGCATGATTGGTTTTAGAGAGTGTTGGCAAAAAATTAAAAAATCTCAGTCAGATTTTGTGGCTCCTTGCGATACGTACTGTACTGTATTTTGCATCACTTTATATTGCGATACAATATTTTTTTGCGATATATTGTGCAGCCCTAGTGCCCACCGCCATATGCGAAAGGGCTTCACGAAGGACAAGCTAATCCATCCACTGTTTGTACGGTCTATGGAGCAGACCCCCAGATGTTCCACCACAGAAAGCAGGAGCGTCTGAATGACCAGGCTACTCCCCATCTGTGCTTTTACTTCACACGTTAGTGGTCCTACTGCTATAGATGATCCCTGTGCGTGTACATTTTTTTTTTTTATTGTGAACGAGATGGATGTGAGTCTAGATTGACAGCGAGTTATTGATTGCTTTCTCGCCTCAGTGACAAGATGCAATTTACTTGTGTTACTGGCATTGTTCTTATTTATCTGTATTTGCCGTGTCCTCGTGTGATTGGAAACATTGCTGCTGTTGCTGTTGTCCTTCAGTGCTTCATTATATGTGTCTGATTGTTATCATTACTTGCCTTGGCCTCCTAATGATCTCAGGCTTAGCAACCGCACTCTCTCAGAAAACCTTTATAAAAGTAGAGGGGTTATTGATATTGTCTCTAATGTAGTGAGAGACGATTGGGCAGAGCGATGTTATGTGGCATTACCTCTGCATTTAAATAAGGTTTCAGTGTAACTAATGGCTTTTGTGTGATTCATTTGAGCTTCATGCGTTTAGCTGACACGGGTAAAACGCCATTGATTTAGAACCACGAACACGGCGAAGGCAGTTGGTTGTTTCAGATTTACGCGGCTCATATTTCTGCACGCTTGTGCCACTTTGTTTAGTGTACATCAAATTGACTTGAGGATTACCAAAGCGCTGTCATTTTGTTTGTTCTTTATTGGTTTGGAGATTTAAGAGCAGTCTGGACGAACCTGCAACCAAGGATATCATTTTTGTATAATTTGCAATCTGGTTTGTAGTCCACTATTCCAAGTGAAAAGAATTTACATTTTTAAAACCATGGGATCAGTAAAGGAACATTACTTTAGTACAGTGTAGGGATGTCACGATTGTACATTTTTAAGTCAATTATTGTCAGAAGAAAAATTCTCTAAACCTTACAAAAAGTACTGTCGGTGCAGGGGGGGACTGATCTACACATCTTTCACATAAAATGAGTTTTATGAACTTCATGTGGTATTTGTTTAATTGTAATATGGATTTAGCCAATTACACTGCAAAATAAATAATTTGAGCAAGTCTTTTACACTTAGAATAAGAAAAAAATGTCTTATTGCATATAAAATTACAATAAATATCTTACTGTACTTAATTACATTTATTTTAATTACATTTACAATTACAATTACAATTACATTTTACGCATTAAAAGTCATTAAATGAATTGTGTCAAAAATAAGGCCTTAAATGTCATTAAAAAGCTTTAAATAGAAACTGGCATTAAATCAAAAGTTCCTGGAAAATAATGACATTGTTCAACTACTTTTACTTCAGAAGTTTGGCAAAAATCCCAAAATAGAGTCTAGACTGCTGTTTGGAAGAAATTATACACTATTTCTGTTCAAATGTTGTCAGTTGTATCAACATTTGTATTGAATATGGGAATTAATATTAAATATGCACCAATTTGTGGCGTTTCTGGCATTAAAAATGTAGTATTTGGGCATTGATAGTACAATTGATGTGTACCAGTGGTTCCTAACCTTTTTTGCTTTGCGTACCCCTTGGGCCTTTCATTTATTCTACGCGTACCCCCTGCCTCGATGGTTTTGTTGATTAGTTAGAAAGTGAATGACTAAAACTCCTAATTATGAATTAAAAAGACAACTAAATACACTGAAACTCTCACTCTTTACAGTTACATGTTTTTTAAAGCTTTTCTTTAACTATAATAATCAAAAATACAATTTGTTTTATCTTATTTTTTATTTGGAAATGAATCCAAGTACTCCCTGCCAACCTCTCGTTGCCAACACCTGCACTGATGTATAGGACTGCAATGATTGAACAACAGTATGCTTGAACAATATTGAACAATTGAACATTATTGAACAATATATTAATTAGTTTTGTGGTGGGAAATTGTAAATTGTGACTTTGTTGTCCATTGCTATAACTCTGAGTCAAGTAAATTTGTGTTTATTGGTGGCATCCATTATGTTTGTATTTGCATATGTTTTAGTCCTGTTATTGTTGACATTTTTCCTTACATGGTTTTCTTCAGACATGAGACTGGGTAGGAACGTGGCTCGAACCTTTTTAGATTACTACAAACTCAACAGCCTGACGACAGACAACATACCAACGCCCATTCAAAAGTACAGGTAGGTGCATAAGCTCTACGCTGAACCATGCTTGCTGATTTCTCACATCTTGTATTAATGTTTTTATTTCCAGTTCTGAGCCAATCTCCCCAACAGGCAACGCTAATGGAAAGGGCAATGTTGTCAGTGGAGAGTCCACTGACAGAGAGAGGGAGAAGACTTTCAAACACTAGATAGACAGACACAGACTGAGCTTGTATCAAAATTCAAAGCACCGTGGCAGGAGGATCCTTCACACTTCATTGCCTCCCGAATCTCCACATCTCCCCGGCTATAAGGACTTATTTTCACAGATTTGTAACAGTGCAATGGCTGGTACCACTGGATTATAACCAGATGAAGTATCCTCCCGGGTTGTTAAGTGACTATTAAATACTGAAATATTGAAAGCCAAGGATGGACTCAGTGGTCATTCATTGTCATCAGTCATTCTGGCTTTATGGGACAACTTTAAATAGTACATTTTTGGCAAAAGGTTCTACAGCTTATTGTATTTATTTATTTTATAGTTAATTTACAAAGACAGTGCCATAGGTTGCGTTCACGTTCTAGATTATAATATCACTTGGAGGGCAGGGGCCAATACAACTCTATGGGAGACAAACAGTTTTTGAAGGAAATCTCAAAATAAGTTTTACTTGATCAGTGATTGGATTCACAAACCTACCATATTATTTTTTTGGCTGAAAGTCAAGTCTATTGGCCAACATCACGCATGCGTTTTTGAATATTGTCATAACCTTTGGACGCTTCTATGAGGAAATAATTTAACTTTAGTTGTCTGAAAGAGAAGACATTGAACTTCATGACAGTTTTGTTTCATGTGGATAGACCCCGGAATTACAGAGATACTAGCCATAAACCAAGTCGAAACATCTGTATTTTGACAGTTACCATAGTTACCAGCATGGAATTCCTACCTGCCCTCCGTCCTGCACCTCAGCACGTGAACGCAACCTATTGGGAAATAAATAGAACACAAAAATCTCTCTTTACATAGCAGTATTGTATTTTATCTATTCCAGCACAATTAAATAAACAAACAGTAATAAAAGAAAGGAAGTATTGTGTTGTTATTTATTCTTTTAATTTAATTTATTTTATTTATTTTTGTGGGGTGGAGGAGAGCCTTGTGATTGGCCACTCTAGGTCACATGGTTCGCATCCGGCTCCACTGTTGTGTGTAGCTGCTATGACAACCTCCTTTGTTCAAAAGTTGGATAAATGCCTTCAGAAAACATGTCCCCCAGCAAACTGTGCAAGAGGTCTCTCAAATGCACCGTGTTTTTGGAAATGAAGTCCGTAGGTACCTTATTTATTTTAAAATGCACTAATACGCTAGCTAGTAGCATGGCATCCGCCTAGTAGTAATGGCACTTCCCTTGTAGCTGTAACTAAACTTAGCATGTTATCAAGTTAATTAACGCCACATCTTACGCTAAACGTGATATTTGTTTATGGATATTTAAGTTTTTTACCTAAAGCGATCAACAAACTCGAACAGAGTCAAAAAGTTATCCCCTTTTCACTATGCCCAGTTTAACAGTAACTAGTTAGCTATACATTTTTCTCTAAATCTCTCATTTTAACCCCTTTACTGCATAACCTAGGAGTGTTCAAACTATGGACCAGGGGCAAACATTCAGACCACTTCAGACTACTTTTGGCCCAAATTGCATTATAAATACCTCAATAAATATATTTGGGTGATATACTTAACTCCAAAATGTGTGATGGCAGAAATGTCATCCATGATGCACTCATTTGTATGAAGAAATCAGACACAAAATTAGCTGAAATCCATAAACAAATAGCATGTGACTCTGTATGTATTCTGTAGTTTAATTTATTGTAGACAGACTGTTATTAATTCATATCACTCTTCTTATGACTTGACTTTAACTAATTGTAAATGCAGGTTACATGCCCTGGGTTGTTGCTGAAGAAACGGCGTGACATCTACCTCAGTGTCTGCATGTTGGGCCAATACAGAAAGACTTCTTGTGTGCCCCCTGATTTCCCTCTGCACTTCCATCAGAAGATGATTTTTGAGAAGGTGAGAATATTCAAAGTACAATAAGCCTCATTGTAATAACTTTGCTGAACCCAAATATTTTAAATGCATTTATTAACAGCTGCCGCTCTTTTGTTACTTTGAGTTATTTCTCGCAGAGAGCATCACCTGGTGTAAAATGCCTATTGCCCCTGGGAGAATGACACCATTACATAGTGCCCATTTGTCTTATCTTGTTATAGCTATTGATTTGTTTTGTCTGTACCCCTTCTATTTTCCAGATTTTCCCTGGTGTCGTTGACCCTGCTGATGTGGCTGACCTCCTTGAAGGTAAATGCTCCACTGGGACGTGCTCCTCATTCTGTGGGCCTGGATCTTTGCTATGCAAGTTTATTGGCTATTAGCCGGATTTCCCCTCATTAGCTCAGTTGTGTTTGTGCTCTCCTTCTTAGCTGACACTACATATTTCGAGCTGATTCAGATGGTCCCTCCAGGTATGGGCCCAACTCATCTTTGCATTACACTGCGAAAGTTCAATTCAATCATGCTTTCTGGGTTTGTTTATCTTGTTTTCTTAGAAGGTGAGATATTGGCGACCTTGAAAGAAAGAACCAGAGAGTTTTTATATCCAGGCCCAGAATTTAAATCCAGAGAAAATGCAGCAGGACGAGAAAAACTGATGAAGAGGACACACTCCTTTCCTGTAGGCGCTCAGTTCACTTTTTTTGACTTGCGTGCGCTAATGGGCGTGTGTAGTCATGTTACATGCATGAGTATACGTTTCCATAACACAATTTCAACACTAGTCATTGTGTTACCTAAACTCTACACAATTTACTTGTTATTTCTTCTTGACACTAACAAAAAGTGTAACAATCTCCAAGTGAGGTCTCCATATCTGTCCTGTCGTTGCGTTTCTGCCCTGACAGACAGGTATGCTATTGATATAAGTGACACATTATATTCTGCTTTTTATTTTTAATGGTAGTGTCTGTCTTTCATATATACATTTACATACATAACTTTTCGATCCCTGCTCATTAAGTAATTGCCCCTTCATTATAAATGAATATTTTTGTTGTGTTCTCCCCCTCCATTGTTTTGCCTGTATTGGCATTTGAGATGTTTCTTGTCCACCCCCTGTCCTCCCAGGCACTCACTGGCATATTTAAATGCCTTTAAACACTGCTCCCCTCACCGTTGCTTTTATGTGTTTGTGTTTGAGGCCTACATAGTAATTTAGATGTCTCATTCCAAATGCCATATTATTTAAACATCACTGGAGCCTTTTCTCTTTCCTGAAATTTGTTTTTCTCAAGTCAGGCGTAGATTGGAGATTTGTGGTTGTAAATTGGGCGTCCAAGCAGTGCTGTTATCTGTACTTTTGTCTATCTCCAAATCAAAGTTGCGGTGATGTTCTTATTGTCTGTCACCTCCAGGGGATCTCCCCCCAGGTAGAGTTTTCCACCACATCAGTCATTCAGGAGAGCGGCGCAGGAGACAGCCAGCCCACATCGCCTGTAAGTGCATCCTTTTATTACATCTAATAGGCCTCTCCAAACCACACCATGGCAGCGTATTTGCGAAGGCTTTTGTTTGCACTTGGTTTATCTAAGTTGTCTGTTGCTCATCTGTGCTGCACTTCACAAAGCGTCTCGTCTTTAAAAATGATTCTTGATGTTTGTCCATGGCCTCTCTAAACAGCTTAGTCAAAATCGAAATGTTTCGAATCCATCAAAGAGGCGCTCATAAGTCAAGTAAATAGTTTGTTTTTCAGACGCCCTGTCAGTTCCAATGTGTTTGAACACCTCTGAGCTACACTCCCGGCTCTATGAGCCAACTCGGTGTGTATAATACAACAGTGAAAACCTTTTAGGGCATCTAATGAGTGGTATCATTCCCCAGCACTTCCTCTATACATAGCCCCTCTATTGTTGCTATGGCTACTGTCTGTCCATACGGGTACAGATCCAAGGGTATCTGCTCGCTCCTTGTGAATGTAATTACAAAGAGGCAGATCTGTGAGGCTGATAGCACAACCGCTTTCACTTTTCCTACTAGCTGTGGGTTCAGCACAAAACCAGTTTTACCAAAGCTTCTTAAACTGAGGGTCACCTTGTGGTGCGCAGCAGGACTAAATCACAGTGTGATTTCAAAACTATTCATAATAATCCTATGTATGATGTGTTTCTGTGTTTGTTTGGTGCAGTGTGTCCCTTAAAGGCTTCAAAGAGCCATCCATCACACAGTGGTGGCGATGTTGTGCCAAACACCCTACAATTTCCCAGGTGCTGCAACCCAAGCTAAGCTATTTGTTTAAATAGGATGTCATTGACAACGAAGCAGATTGTCAGACTGTTCGCCTGGCCCCCAGGGGCTGTCTGGATCAGAGCACCGCAGTGGCTGTCACAAAGTAGAATTTCTCCATTTTCTCTCCTAATGGATCCTCAGTGTTGGAATTTCCTTGACTGCCTGCCCACCCGTTTGACAAACCATCTAGCTCTAATCGAGATATAGACCTCTGCACCATCTTTCTATTCTGAGCATTTTGATAATGCAGCATTTGATGTGTCCATGAGTCCTCAGTCCCTCACATTAGAGAAGCTTTTATCTCTGTTACATCTGAAGAGGTGACAGCTCTCAGAACAAAGAAGCCAAAGATGGCAGAGTTTGGGGCAAAGAATATTTTTTACAAATGTTATCTAATTAAATATTAATCAAATGGCAGCCCTAATGAAGATTTATTCACCTTTTAGTTTCTCTTAAAATACTTTTAAAGTCGAGATTCCCCTAATTAGCATTTAGATTATCTTTGTTTTACAGCCAGGTAATGCCTCTTTATTGTATTAGATGAGAGATGGCCATCAAATGCAATTAACATTTTATCTAAACTTATTTATCCCCAGTTGGCATTACCCGCAGGAAGTGGGATATTGCGTTTGGAGAATGATGTTAGTGGCCATTAGAGTTATTGGAGTGATTCTGCGGAGGTTGTCTCCATGGCAGAGCTGCTGTTGTCGTAACACTTAAGCTGAATGATTTAGCTAATGGTTTAATGCTTGTGTCCAGGGAGAACATGTCTGAATCGAGAGCAAGAGCAGCTGCCTTTAATAGCTAAAATGGCTGACTCTTCTATAAATGAACAAGAGTGTGGCCTATAGAGAGATCTGAACTGCTGAGGCGAAGCTCGTGTGTTGCCTTTATACATGAGAACTGTGACTTTGAAGCATCTGAACAATATATTAACATTTTACTCTTTCCATTCTCCCTTTCCAAGAGCAAACGTTCTCCACCGAGAGCGTCTGTGTCCCCCGGCGCTTGGGGAAAAATGTCTTCATCTTCCAAACCACTCTGTCACTCCAGCTGGCAAACTCCCACAAGTGTTGACAATGGGAACTCTGCCACTTTGAAAAGGGAACAGGAACTCCAGCGCACGAAGGCTAAGATCTTAAACGACTCTCGAAACGCCGCGGCCGCACACTCCCCTCCTCTGTCTGAACAAAAGCAGACGAGACGGGCCCCTGTGGAAGTGGGCGCAGACGCGGGATACCTGCAGCCCACGGTTTCCTCCAGGGCCCGGGCGCTGTCCCCGTACACCCACCGCAGGATGTGCCAGCTCGCGGACCAAACCAGGCAGAGGCTCCGCCACCTCCAGCTCGGGCCTCACCTCTTCAAGAAGACCTCCAGCAACCAAGCCCCGTTCTCCGTGCGTCCCGCTAAGTCCACCTCTTTTAGACAGCAGAACAACAGCGGCAAGCATAACCTTATCAAACACTATGCTTTAGTATGGCTGCACAGTATATCACAAAAGCTTTTATTATCATTATTATAACACCACAAGAAGTCCCAATGTATTGTCTGAATGAGATACAGCCTAAAACTCAAATGTTTTCATTGTTTAAATTGAACGGTACATAGTTTGTTGAATACCCCAATATTGAAGAGTTATTGAACATCGCAAGTTTTGTCATATTGTGCAGCTCTTCATGTGGTTATTGTAATAATGCAATAACAAAACAATAACTTGTGTAAGAATTGTAAAACAGTTAATTGTGGACAGGCATATCGACATCATAATGAGGCTTTAAGATCAATACTGGTTAAACAGTAACAATATACAGTATAATTATGACTCAAAGAAACCGTATATTCAAAGTAACCTTTGAAGGGTCCTTGGTATGTTTTAAGTTGTACAGGGACAGTGCACAACAACACATTGACCAAGACAAAGTCAGGAAGGATGCTCGGTGCCAGGTTATAGCACAAAATGCAAATTTTCCGCCTTTGGGCAGGTTGATGTTTAGAAAAGAAACATATGCATTTACAGTAATTAGTTACATTGATTGACTTTATTGCAGACTTGTGGCCCATAAAAAACAGACATAAAAACACAAACTACTGTATATAACACCACTATCCTCTGGAACGATTGACCAAAATGTAAATCTACAAACCAGATTTAGGGCGAGGCATGAGGAAATGTTGAACCTCTTTTCACCTGAGCTGTTAATGGATTTTGACGTCAGAAATAATTAAACACATGGCTGTATTACGGCCTGTTATTCTCACCCAGGGGGTCTGGGCTGCCTTAATAGCTGGGCCCAGTAGTTAGATTGCTGCACTGTTATTTATTAACACTTTAATTATAGTTGTATCACTCCAACAGTAGATTTGCATATAAAAGGCTCTTGATTTTCTGATCTGAGAGCCTGAGGGAACATGCGGACACGCACAGCCTAGTTTTCCACTCCCTCCCCCTGTTTTTGTCTTTCATTTGTATCAAATCTAATTCAGACGTTTGGACGTCAGGAGTCATCAGCTATATTTTATGAAAACTGATTATGACTGAGTATTGTGTGTTGTTTGCTTATGGCACACCAAAAGGCTCACCAGACCACAGCGGGCATATTATTACAGAAGTGCTGGCTTTCCCACTTTTCCTGGGGGACAGTAATGTCGACAATTAACCCTGGTAATTGAGAGTCAAGCCGCAATTAACAAATAGATACGTAATGAGGTAGCATGGCCTCATGGTGAATGCATTATCAATGCAAGATTGGAAGCCTCAGCCCAGGATCTGTGCTTTTTGAAAAAGAGTATAACAACCGTGAGAGCAGATTATACATGAATAATAATTGATTGGATTAAGAAAAATCACACAATATTGTCCTATGTCCTCAAATAAAACCATAAATAGGTTTTAAAATATTTCTGAATAACCTTTTTAATGAGATTTGGATCATTTTAATGTACGTTAATTTCACATCATTGTGTTCTTTAGGCAAAGAAGTGTTTCTATAAGAGACATAGTTCTGACTGTAAGTGATGTGTTGACTGTGTCTGGCAGGTTCCTTGGTCGACTGATACTTCACAGACAGAGTCTCCTTCATCCTCTCCACATGACGGTCCACATGGCAGTGCACACCAGCACTGCGTTACCTTCAAAGGGAATCACACAGGTACAACTTGTGTTGTGTCCAGTGTAAAATATCTTTACCTCTTTTTCATGTTTTCAGGGATTCAAAACAGGCAATCAATTTAAATGCTGTTACATCAGAGTTATTCTTGCTTGTGACTTGTGTTTGTCCTTGTAGATGCCTCTCTCCTGGGGAGTTACAGGCCGCGAACAGACAGAGTAAGTCATTTGCACAGAGCTGTTTTGGAGGCTTATCCGAATAACAGTGTAACAGTGAAGTGCTCAAACCCTCCACAGACTAGTGTCCTTGTCGCTTCAGAAGCAAAGCATTTAGACATAATTAAAAGCAGACTGCGACGGGTGGCACAGATGTTGTCATAATATAATCCAATATCAAATTCAATAACAGTTGTGTTGATGAGTAACCGGTGCCTGCTTCAGTAAAAATGACCTGATTGTTTTCATAACAGATTACAACTGTAGTTAAGAGCAGCACTCAAACACTCAAATAACAGGCCTTCACTCTCTGAGTTTTCTTTGTTCCACTTGTTACTTTTTCAGAGGAAGTGTGGTTATGTGAAGACCCAGTCATCTCGTGGGACGTCCTCTAGACACGAGGATCACCCCAACAGCTCAGCTGAGCCCAGCCTGGATGTGTCAAAGTCCCAGAGCACAGCACCGACGAGACACTCTTCTCTTAAAGAGAGGTGCGCATTTCATGGGCTTTACACCAAGTTACACAGGACACTTCTTATTCTTGGTTTATTGTCTTTTGTTCAGTTCCCACAAGCTCTTAAAAGTTAAAGGAATCATGCATCAGAACCACGTGTTGTATAGGCTCTATCAAATACACATCCAATCTTTAATTTTGATCACAGCCGACAGCCAGGATGAATTCCCCTCCACCTTTTAAATTAAACGAGCTGATGTCTTGTCATGTTTGTTCATTACTGAGAATAGAGGCCGAGCGAAGGGAAAACAAAGAGGAAAATGGTATTGATTTGTGTTTGAGCTGCAGTCTGATGCATTTGACCCGATGCACGCTTTAATACATTCAGAGGGACCTTGTCATCGATCACGGCAGCTGCGGCTGAACACCGAGGGGAGTGATGTTCCGTCCTGTTTGTTTGTAGCTGCTCCTTTCCTGCGCTCAGTCCATAAGTAAACATTAAAATCAATAGACAATCTCAAACCGCAAAGTAAATTGTAGGAAATGAATGATACTTTTCTCACAATTGAAAACGCGACATGAGTTGCAGGGCAGGAGATTACAGCCGGCCCGTGTAGATTCCTTGGAACAGGGAGCGGGCACGTCTCCCCTCAGTGCTCCGGTGTCTAAATGATAGATGCCCGTGGCAGTGTTTGGCCCTAAGCCCCTGTGTCCCAGTCTATTCATGTCTCTGGATGATTTGTCCTTGATGACTTTTTGAAGCAGGTAGGTTTATATGATTACAGAAGAAAACTCCGTCCACAGAGCAGGGCCCAGGCTGCACTCTCTTATAGACCTCCACAAATAAATGTGTTCCAGACGCAAGACTGAAATTTATTACTCTTCACTTTTGTCTGTCCATCACAGAATGTTATTTCCTAAAGGTCTGTGGTCAGTCTGCTCACCTTCATATACTGTTATATATAAAAAAATATATGACTGATAACTTCCAGCTCTGGCACTTACACATGGATAAAGCTGAAAAGACATTTTACTTCAATAACCAGGTGATGTCAAATTGTCACGCAATGGATCTATGTAGATGTGAAAATGTTTAGTTTACAGGGATGTCCCAGAGGGAGCCTCATTTTGGCTTTTTGTTTAATTGTATTTGCTGAGCAAAGGTGGGGGACGGCATCAGAACAAAGGTGACCTGCCAAATATGATCTTTGATAAGTCCAAATACATCGAAGTATGTGTCCCGACACTTCAATGTGCCCTTCCGTGAGGAGTTTGAGGCCCTTGAGTCGGCTTATGTTAGAGCACAGACTAGTGGACAAAGTGAAAACCTGCACCTCCTCATAAAAATAACTGGAATTACTAGACAGCATCAGTGTTTATCTTTTATATCTGCATCAAAGTAATTGATTTATTTTTATATTGTCAGACTTGGGGCCGTCGAGCCAACTCAGTCCTACAGTGAGCAGATTCACAGGCGAGTGAGGAGGATCCTTCACACTCACAGAGCAGTTTATGAAGCATCAGGTGACCTCTGACCTCACGGACACGAGCCAACAACTGACCGCTACAGAGGTGCGCTGTGCTACTTTGGAAGGGTTCGTTCAAAGACATCGACGGCAGCGGCTCCCTCCCACCATGAACTGGGCCAGTTCTTACCCGCCCCAACGGTGAAACCAAACACAGACGTTTCCGTAATATCTCCAAAGCCGTGTGTGAAATTGGATGGAGAACAAAGCCGCGGCGTTGTGTGGGAGAACGACATGGAGGATGTAAGCTGCAGCTGTTAAAGGCTCATCTCTCACAACACAAAGGAAGACAAGGAGGTAGCCCAGAGCCACGACTGGGAGCCAGCGTCACAAAGGAAGAGATTTAAGAGATGAGACCCAAGTAATCCAAAATGAAAGAGCAGAAGACACAGAAATTTATCTTGAATTAAGGCTCACAGTCATTTCATTTAATTTAATGTTTCATGTGTTCAATGTGTGTTTCATGTGGACCATTTGTGATACTGTATTATGGTTGACAAGCATTTTATTCACTTTGTAAAGCAAATAAATTATTGTTAAAAACGATGTTCTAAACTTTTAATATTTGACACAGGATGTTCTGTCAGTAAATGCAGTATTTCACATTGATTATGAAGGTAAAAATATTAAGCGTCGCTCTTACATTGAATGTACAAGAATCCATTTATTTCTTGATTGTCCAAAATAATTCATGCTGCAGTCACTGAACAACTGAAGCAGGCGATATCCGCATCCAAAGGCCTTGTTCCAAGCATCGCCTTGGTGCGCCAAGTCCTCAGATTTACTTTTTATTGTTATGGAATTTGTTTTTCTTTTTGTGCCTCCTGCCAGCTGCCTGTGCCGCCTTCTCCGCCATGATCGCATGGAACTTCTTTTTGTTTTGTCTTGAAGGAAAATAAGAGAAAACAAGTATTAAATCTGTTTGAACAAAAGACTGTTCACATCTTCATCTCTTTACTATTAACATCTGTAATAAATAAAAGGTAACAAAGTCATTTCAAAATAAATGAGCATGCCCAGTTATATCAGCTCAGTCCACAGTTCTAAATAAATACTTTGGATATGATTTACTTACTGTCTGAGTTCAGCATCTGCCAGAAGCTCCTCCACCATGGTCCTCTTCCTGTCCTTCTTGGAAACGCGGGAATGATAGAAGTCCACTGGGTTGTCCACCACAGTCCCCATCTGTGACACAATACGATCAGTAAGACAGAAGGCACATCGAAAGTATTCATTTTAAACCATGTTAAATTGTAAACCTGGAAGTATTTGGGGAAACCCTCTCTGTCGTTCTTTTTGTAGAAACGTTTTGAGTCCATTGAGCCCCTCATCCTCAGCAGATGCAGGTCTCCCTTCAGCTCCGGTGTGATCTCAGGGGCTTTCATGTTGAACCAGGCATCTCCAGTGGTCTTTTCCCTCTCAGCCTGAAATAATATACACATATGTTTCAAAACGAATTATGCAAGCTATGAAGTTGGATAAAGTTAGTATATGGACCTAAATAACACATTGAGCAAACTGCATTTTTATAACCGCAGAGGAACTACGACTGCACAGGAGCTGGGTAACAAAGCAGTAGAGGATTCATTAAGGGTTACATCTGAGGTTGTTTTCACACTGCCACTGGTTAGGTCGACCTAAAGGCACTTTAAGGTCTGTGTGAATCTAGCCGCACCACTTAAGGCCGGTCTTAGTGGGGGTGAGACCGCTCCATCTCTGGCTTCACCGGCCCAGCTGTGGTGTGAAGGGGCCGACCTCGGGCCAACCTAGTTTCAATTTCA
The DNA here is from genome assembly GCA_900303255.1 of Lesueurigobius sanzi. Taxonomy (NCBI): domain Eukaryota; kingdom Metazoa; phylum Chordata; class Actinopteri; order Gobiiformes; family Gobiidae; genus Lesueurigobius; species Lesueurigobius sanzi. The sequence goes on along the minus strand of OMNZ01047515.1, from coordinate 17,970 downwards.
TGAAGATGCTTTTTGAGTGAAGAAAGGGCTTCTAGCATCCTGCGCTGCAGAACGAGACGTTTGGAATGAGACTAAATTGGATCAACTCTATTGAGGTAACGCTACATCTCTCTCTACCTCTGCGCAGTAGGCTAAAGCCTCACAGTTTTATGGCCATTTCTTCACACAGAGAAATACCCCGTGTAACATCTAGGAAGCACACACACCTGCGTGTCACCGTATGGACAGGGCTGTGATGGCTTGATGCCCATTGTCATGGGGATGAGTTTGTCGAACACGACTGAACTACAGCTGAAGTAAAAGCAGCTAAAACTAGAGCGATCTTGGGTCGACCCATAAACCGCTCCAACATGTGAGAAAACGACCTGAGACATACAAAAGTATACTCTGGATGTTTATTTACTGTGGATTTTCCAACTCAGGTTGTAAAGATCCTTTCAGAGATCCCAAGTAGGAAAACAGTGGGACAGGAGTTCCATTAGAAATGTATAGATCAAAATCAGAGTTCTTTGGTAGAATTGACCTTTTAACCATCAATATGCAGATGTTTGGGCCTGGCTTATAACATCTCTATAATAATGCAAATCCAGTTTAGAGTCTTCTCTGTCAGAATCGACTCATGTCAAAGGATATTTTTGTTTTTTTACTATTTTTGTTTTAGTATTAAAAAGCAGTGAAACCACACAGGTACGATTGTTGTCAGCTGAAAGGACTTCATAGAACGGGGGGGAATTTAAATTGAGTGATATTAATTTGAAACTATGGGGGAAAAATGTATTGCAAGTTTTCTGTCATTTTAGGACCAAATCTGCTCATATTTTGAGCAGCGAAATCTAAATAATGGATGAAGCCAGATTAAAATTGATGATTCTATTTTGTAGATGTATTAATTACAAAGCTTTGTTCAGAGGGGATTCTGGATATCTTTAGTTATTTAATAAACTGCTTATTAGTGAATACATTTGTAAAAGTTCAAATTTTGTCTTGTTTTTGGGATTCAAAACTAAAAAAATCCCTCTGAACAAATCTTCATAATATTAAGTACAAGACTGGCCGGTTTGGAGTCTGTTGGTGCAACTGAAGAGAAGATCTCGATGCAAGAGTAAAGTGTAAACTTGATTCGCTGATGTTTGAAGTTTAGTAGCGTCTGTCCATGTGCGAGATGACCACATTTCTTCACAAGCTGGTCCCAGAGAGGACATATGACGTACAGCGTCTTGTAGTGGACTTTGTGCACTCCACGTGGATACCAAATATGTCAATATTTATGCCTGGACACGCGGGCGAGAGGGGTGAGAGTCGTAGGGGGAAAAAAAAGTCATTTCCTGGTCCACGGCTTGGCGAAACTTCATCAAATAAAGTTTGAGTTTGGTCATTTTTGCACTTTAACATTGTAGCTACGATATTTAGGGACCAAATTACACTGAAATCTCAAAATTGCCTACCACAAGACAACATTTAAATGACAGGTTCTCAATCACTAACAATGATACGGCTCAACAACATTTTGGTGCTTTCTTTAAAAAAATAAAATGAAATCACCCATAGTTACAAAGGTCTCTGCCCCCCATCTGAAATTATGACATCCAAGTTCGAAAATGTCATGAACACAACCCATTTGTAACCCCCTGCGGCTCCGGCATAAAGTTTAAAAGTGTTTGTGACGTGTGAAGACTTACTCTGTGTTTGAGCTTCAGGGCATGTTTGGATTCTTTGTAAGGAGGCACAGCTTCTTTCTTTTCAAAGTCGGGACCGATCACGCTCTTCTTCATCACCTGCGGACCACAACAACACTGCATCAGTGCCTACGTATAAAAAGGCCAAAGAAGTGGAGGGAAACCAGGGACAAAAGTGTAGCTGGTGTTATTGGGTTTAGCCACTCTTGCATAACTATGACGCTTATTATTCAGGCTGCATTGTGGATCACCTTCAATTGGAGAAAATCAATTACTTATTTACCTCGTCTTGGCTCTTCTTTTCTCTTGTTTTTTGTTGTGAGCTGGAGACGGGTTTTGATTTACTGCCATTAAAACTGATGTATAAGCCCCCGAGCTCCTTCATCCCGATGCCCGGGTCGATGCGGCTGGACAGCTCTTTGCTGAAACATAAACACGGTAAGGATTCATGTAGGTCACCATTTTACACACGCAATGGGCCTGCAATAGTTTCAACAGGATGGTGCGAAGGTCTACATGCAAAACTAGCCCTTATTGATCAATTAACTACAAGGCATAATTCCATGTGTTCCTTCAGAGCCTTCAGTGAGTGTGTGAGTGCTTGTGGGAGTCGAGGGGTTGGGTGTGAGAAGGGGAATGTCTGTGTATATGGGTGAATATTCATGGAGGCCAGGGGACTGGAAGTTGTAAGGCGCTTTGTGTTCTTCTTTCGTGTATAAAAAGCATTTATAAGCAAAGATTGATTGATTGGGAGAAGTTTCATGAAACATCTCAATCACAGTAAAATACTCCCTTTACATGAAACTTTCTTGGATGTTTTTAAAGCATTCCCTCTTCTCTGAGTCCGTGTGTGCTCCTGCCGGTGACACGGCACAAAAACAACGGTATCTAAAAATCATACAGTTATCCAGATCAATTATATTTTTTACTGGGCCAGATTTTTGGCCTCTGGGCAGGTCATATTGCGAGCTCCACACCATCACCAAATATATTAATTAGTGCTTTTTTACATCATGGCCAGGGGACTACAGATGAAAAATTGCCTTCTGGCTAATTCTGGCATTTTTAACCATGTCTAATCATGTGTTTTATGAAATTGCACTGTCCCCTTTCAAATAAACTAATCTAATTCATATTTTTTGGATGAAGAAATAAATATATTATTAAAATATATTACCAAAATTGCTCAAATACCATTTAACATAGAATAGGCAATTTTTACACTATAGCCTTTTCCAACTCTCCATTATAACTCCCACACTGAGGGACACATGTTATTTCAGCTCCTTGGCATCTAAAGGCCAAAGGAGTTTAGATGTTTAGATTTAGTTTTATTTCATTGTAGGCCTAGATTACTTCCAATGGCTTGATGCACCAGAAGCACATGGAAAAACACAACTAATGAGTTCACTAAATAGAAGCACTGCAAAGTAAACTAGAATTCTTGCCCGATTATGTAGCCACCACCACGGCAGCCTCCGCTGCTGCGGTAAATTTTGCGATATTATTTCTTATGGTGGGACATTGCCAGTGGGCCAGATCACACTCTTTGGTGGGCTGGACCTGGCCCGCGGGCCACCATTTGCCGAGGCTGTATGATATATGGCCCAGCCCTAATGGAAGTGATTTTGTGATGCTTCTTGCTACTCGTATATTGCATCAGATATATATTTGGGACTTATTGTGCATCCGCATTGAACACAATCTGCAAAGATAAGGTAAAAAGTATTGAGAGGAAACAATATTACCCTCCTTTCTTGAATAAACATACATTTTATTATGGCTACTGACTTTTACAACTCGGGACCCTCAAAGTAGCTCTGTGCAGTTTCTTTTTTTGGTAAAGTAACTCAGGGGAATCAAATTTGGACACTCTAGTCTAGAACTTATGAACCTCTTGATACTTACGCTTGTGCGTCCCTACTCGAGAAGAGGACATCTGCTGCATCATCATCATCATCGCTGCATCCCTCTTCGTCCACAAACTCTTCCTCCTCTTCCTCCTCAGCAGCCTCCTCCTGTGCAGCCCTGTGCTCCCTCAGCTCTTCCTGGAAGTACTGCTCGTCCGCCTCTTGCCCCGGCCTTGTGTCAATCATGAAAAGTCCGTCAACCGAGTTACTAGCTTCCGTCTTTCTGGCCTGAACTGCCTCTTCGGCCATTTCCGAATCCTCCACCTCATCCCCAGAACTGGCTCCAATTTCATCTGCAAAGTCATCAACCTCGTCATCTTCATCCTCATCCTCGCTGCTGTCTAAGAGGGTGATTTTACTTTGGGTTCCTACGCCCTGAGGTGGCTGCTCTGACAAATGCTCCGCTGTGGTTTGCTGCTGACTGGATGTGGCTTGAACGGGCTCTTCTTGGTCTTCTACTTTAGACTCTTGCACAGATTCGACCACTTGCTGGGCCTCGCCACTGACTGAACTCGCCTCCGTTTGATCCCCTGCCATCATCTCCACATCAGCGCCCTCCTCATTTTGTCTGTCTGTAACGTCTGTGTCCGCGATAGCCACTTCCATATCATCATCATCATCATCTTTGCCGTCTGTGATTGGGGAGTCGCGTGTTATTGTGTTAACGGAGGCTGACTGGAGCGGCTCAGACGGTTCAGGCGCCTGGACAGTTTCCTGCATCATTTCCATCTTTGAAGAGTTCTCAGCCACACTCTCAGCAGACGGCTCCTCCTGGTGGTCCACTACGATTACTGCAGGCTCGTCAGCAGGTGCCTTCTCCAACTCTGACACTGCCTCCTCATGAGAATTAACACTACTTTCCTCAGCTGTACATTTTTCTAAACACGTTTCATCTTCCAGCTTTGTTTCGGTTGAGTTACATTCTTCCTCTTTCTCCTCATTCTCTTCTATCAATGTGCTCTCTGCTTCTTTCTCAAGAACTGTGTCGTCTAGTCTTGAATCATCCATAGACTCCTCCTGATCAGGTGGAGTCATAGCTTTCTCCAAGACTATACGAAGACCTCTAGAGGACACTGCTGATGCCTGTTCTATTTTATTGCTACTTCCTGAACCAGTCCTGCTGCTGCTAGGAGTCTCTTTGCCCACGTCTGTGAGATCTGAATCTGAATCAGTCACTTTCAACTGGCCCGCTCTCCGGCTGCGAGTCGCCCGGCTGTAGGAAGGTCCTGATTCAAACCCCTCCGAATCGGCCGACATTGACACTTCAGAGGCAGTGTTGGGGTTAGATCTCGTGGCTCTTGTCCTTCGAGGAGTCGGGGCAGGAGACTGGGAGCTTTCCAAAGTCTCCTCATCCGCGTTTCTTCTTCTTGCCCGTGTAGACCTGCGCAAGGTTGGTTTTGGCGCATCCTCGGCGACGTTGTCAACATCAGACACCTCCGAGTCGTCAATCTGCTGACGAGCCCCTGCTCTTGTCGTGCGCTTGTTTCTCTGCGGCACAGGGCAGGGTTCTGACTCCGTGTTATCATCCTTCACCTAGGGGTGGGCGACATTAAGAATAATTAATATCTCAATATTTTGGGGGACTTTCTCAATATGCAAAAATGTGCTAGCAAACATTGTAATTTAGATTGCATTGTTGTCAAAAAGATAATTGTCATAACCCACAAAACTGCAGAAAAAACACTATTATACCATGTTTAAGAGATTAAACATCAGCGTCTTGTACATGTGTTTTTTGGCATAATTATATTTTTGTAGCTTTTTGTCGATTTCTTCAGAGAAATATACTCAATATAGTAAATTTGCATATCTTCCAAACAACAACCTCAATATTACTTAATGTAGACAATATATGGCCCACCTCTACTTTCACCTCACTGGCAGAATCCGAAGCAGCTGGAATGGCCTTCTTCCTTGTGCTCCTCCGAACAGACGTGACAGATGAACAGGACTCCACCTCAGAGACATCCTCCTCTTTGTTCGCGGCCCGCGGCGGTCTCCTCGTGCTTCTACGGGTCACGGGCGGTTCGATATCGGACACAGCAGAGCAGCACGACTCCAAATCGGATATGTCCCCCTCATGCACAGAGCTAACAGGGGTGCACGGCTTGTCCGGGCTATGCAATCTTGACGCCCTGGTACATCTCTTTCTGGCAGAGGCTGGAGGAGCATGGTCTTCTGATAACTTCTGGAGCTGCGAGCTGGCTCCCTCCACAGTGTTCTGAGTGGGGCTCTCAGGACCTTTAGCAGCTCTCCTGGTCTGTCGAGTGGTGGATGGGGTTTGGCTGGCGGATGGCGTGGCCTGGGAAAAAATAAATAGTAGTTAGCCAGAAGAATAGGGCTGGGACAATATAGTTGGGGCTGATGCCATATTTACACAGAAAGTGAAAAATTTGAAAAGCAAAATAGTTGTGTGTCCAACAGTTAAAAATCAAATTATACCCGACATTTATTGTGTAAAGAAGTGCATCAACAACAAAATGTGAGAAAACTATATGACGATATAGTAACATTCGAGTAATGTATGCAATATGTAAATCGTGTCAATAAAATAATATGCTTTATTAGAGGCCCCAGTAACTACTTCAAATAATTAATGTAGCCTGGCCAGCCAGCCGCTCCTGCTTTGCTTTCTTTCTTTGTAAAACTTGCTGATTGTATTACTAATGTTACAGGTCTCCTAAACCAGTGGCTTTTCTCCTAGAAGACCACCCTGCTCAGGAAACAGGCCGGGCCCCTCAGTCCAAAACCGCAGGCCTCATGAACGCATTCAAACATAAAAATTGTGTCCACATAAGATTTATTTCAAAACAAAAAAAATAAATTTGGAATGTTTTCTGCACATGCAGTACTTTCAATGTTTGTTTGTTTTTTTCTATTTAATTTACTCAAATAGTATCTCTTCCAGCTGACCGTCTGACCAGAAAAAGCTCAGGAACAGTGCACACTTAATGCACCATTAAATGTGTTCTACGTGTTGTACGATTATGTTGACTTGTGATTTTTTTTTTTTTTTTCTGAGACATTTTAGCCTTGTGTATTTGTGACGTTTGCTTTAGGGGAGGTCTGAATCCATTCCACGGACTTCGGAAATAAATTACTCGTTTCCATTTTGAAGTAGATCATCATCTTGCAATGATTGAAATGTAAAATAATGCTGTACGTGTGTAATAGATGATGCCATATCTCCTTCCTTCAAGAGCAGATCTGACACCACTGTCATGATATGTAATTTTACAATCTTTAATTTGTATTGAAGTAACAAAAACATTTTCATTATCAGCTGAAAGTTTACAAACTCATAGGTCGCTGGTACCACGTGAGTCTGGGCATCTCCATCTGTCTGAGCGCCGCTTGGGTTTATGTGGCTGATTCTCGACTCGACTTGTCAACAGGACGATCAGGACACAAAGGAGTTGAACGCATGCATTTTTGTGGCACAAACCTGAGCAGCAGACACTGGATCAGAGTCTGTTTTCCTCGGGGAACTCACGCGCACTCCTCTCCTGGTGGCCACCATCTTGGACTCAGACGCGCTCCACTTCCGCTTTCGAGGCAGACCTTACCAATCGCACCACAATCTCATTTGTAGAGCATTTTATTTTTAGCCCCACTTTAGTTGTTTTATAGTTGACAGATTGACCAAAAATATTCAGTAACTTTGAAAAAATAATAAGAAATAAGAAAGAAATTGGCAACAAACATTTAGGCTAACTTAAAAGAAATAACGTAAAACTGCAAACTGTGAGTAGCTTTTTTTTTTTTGTTTAGTTTTAGTTTACTTTTATTTCTAGTTTTGACAAAACAAAATACAAAAATCGTGATATTTCCAAAAGAACCAACCAAGGCATTATAAAACTATTTTCTCTTTCTATACAGGAACATTTAAGTTTAAATTAATTAAACTCATGAAACTTTGTTACTTACACTTTTGCTCATTCTGGACCGAGTGACCAAATGTTTTACTCAAACCTTTTACTAGTACTTTATAGTACTCACCCACAAGTATAAAGTACTGTGTGACAAACAGTGTTGGGGTAAGGTATTACAAAAGTAACAAGTTACAGAAATATTCCTTTTTTCAGTAACTGAAGGGAAGGGAATCTTATTTGCATAGCACTTTTCATATGACTCAAGTCACACCCAAAGCGATGCTGCACTCCATGCTGATGAATATAATATATTACTTAAACAAAATAAAATACAGTAATATATTAGTCATTACAATTTAAGTAACACAAGATACAAGTGCAACACCAAATCAAGTTAGATACAGACGTAGAGAGAGGCTCGTCTCGCTGTCGTCAAAACACAAAAGAATGTGGACGGCAGAGGAAAGGGAAATCTTTGACTGCACTTTTGCTCTGTGGCATTATACTCACTATACTCACTACTTCAGTTAATATTTTGCCAAATGTAACTCAAGTAGTGTAACCCGGTTACGTTTTTGCAACAATAATATGCATTACATTTTTAAAAGTGTAAATTAATATAGAATATATTACAATTTTAAAGTAATTTGCCCAACACTGGTGATACAACTACTTAAGCTACTCAAGTTCATGTAAATTTAACACTACCCAAGTTTGATTTGTCCAGGTCAGACAGAAGATGGCAGATCAGATTAAATAGATATCAATGCATTTTCATTCTAGTCAAGACAATATTTACTCAACACTGGTCTAGAGCTAGGGGCAAATGGTGTAAACCTATTCATATCATAAGTCTTAAAAAAAAAAAAACCCTGCTGATCCAGATATTGATTTTAATGGTACACATGACTACATTTACAGTACAGTGGAGGATAACGAGACCCTGTGGAAGAAGCAGCCTTGATTAACATTCATTTGAAACAAGTATTATATATTTTAACAAAGATATTCCAGTGCAATAAAAGAAAATGCATGTTTTCTGTACTCTCGTTAATCTCTTGAACATTTTTTGTAAACAATGCATTAAACAGAATCTTGTTATGTAATGCAAAATACATGATAAACTTAGCATAGGTTCTCAGCTGCATCACAGAATCTTTACTTCGTTCATTATTTAGTGTGATTAGACTTTGTCCATGACAGGAATGCAAATATGTTTCACAAGAAATTGTACACTGAAATAATAAAAATCTGACTTCACACAAATAATTCACACAAATAAAATATTTGCAAATTTGGGAAGTTGATAGAATTCAGAGGCACTTCACAACCAAGTAAAATAGATTGTTGTCTTTTCTTGACCAGCCTGGTTGCTTCACAGGGTACATGATGGATATAAGGGTCAGAATGAGCCCAGTGAATGTCTTCCCATTTATGGTCTCATTAGGAGTCTATCAGCGCTTAAGCAGAGGTACAAAAATAATTTGAGTATCATTGTGATTGGCAACATCCATTATTGAGCCCTGCTTCATCCCTGCATATTCATTAGTAGGAGGTGCTATGCGCTTGCCTTCCTTGCACTGAGGAGGTAACCTTTGGACTTGATAATGCCTCTGCTCTTGACGATAATTGAGTACCGTAGTACCCACTCCAGCCTCCAGTCGGCGACACTGAGCTCCTGTGTGCCCTCCTGCAGAGCATGCTGGAATGTAGCTGCAGACATCAGCTCTGGACAAGGACAAAAACAGGGTTAATTTATATTTGCATAAAGACTGTATTGAATGTCCACCCTAACCCTAACTACTAATTTATTTTATAGTCCTGCATTATATAGCACAGTGTTTCCCAACAATTCTGAGCCACGGCACATATTTTACATTAGAAAAATCAAGGCACAACACCAAACAAAAATATTTATTGTAATATAATGACAATCTAGTGTCAATTTAGCGAGTTGGCGAAAGGAGTTTGCCTGCTCTGACTAAAGCCGGAGTCCTGATAGTTTTAGCTCTGTCTGGTGCACTTCACGTCCCTCCAGCTCGGTCTCTCTGTCGGTCAGATGTCAGATCTGTCTGTGTCACTGCAGAAGTGCAAAAAGCCTGTTTTCCTCTGCGTGGCTCACATACTCCGTGCATTCTCTCATAGAAAACAATTTTGCTGCGCTCAAAGCATCTTGGTGTGCGCCAAGGCTTTAGAAAGCCAATCCGGTGAAATTGACTAATCTTACACAGCACAAGGATTTCTCATGGCACACTGGTTGGGAAACACTGAAACTGACTGTTTCCTGTTAAAATTGTTTTTATTGTTCTTTGCTCTGCTCACTCCTTTCCTTCACCACAATATTACTGATATTTTCTACCAGAGCAGGAAGCACTTTGCCTTTCTTTGAGAAGGTGAAGCCATGCAGTAACCCTTCACAGCTCCACATTGAAGGGATGAACTGTCATTTGTGCCATGTGGGTAAACTACATTAAACAACATTATTTATTTATTTATTTATTTGGTTGGGACAGTGCATATGAATGAACACACATAAGAACCATGCATGTAAACACACCACTCTGGATTGCAGCCATAGGCTCATTTCCATCCTTTGTCCCACACTCGCACGAACACACACATTCATCCTGTTTTTAGTTTTTAGTATTATCACCAAGATAAATTAATCTATTGTTATTACAGGACGCACTGAGACCACAGAGCGCACAAAAGTGTGAAAACAACCCATGACTTCTTATGAAACGTGACTGTGTTACATGTATATACAAACCTTTGGGGTCGTTGTGCGTGAGCAGCTGAATGCCCAATTCTTTTGCGAAGGCCGTCAGGTCAGGGGGCATCACGCAGCAGGATGCCAAGTTCACCTGGTTACTGGCAGGCTTCACCTTCAAAGAAAACCAAAGGGTATGTTTAATGTCAATGTTAATGTATCAGTGTGTTCTGAGCAAAGCAGATTTGCCTTAACTGTTACCTGAGCCCAGTTGTAAAGCTGTTCAAGCAGATCTTTGTCCAAGTCAGAAGTGCCGATAGCTGCAATCTGTTGGCTCCGGACAAGAGCCTCCAGCTCCTCCCAGGCCGGCTGTAGGTGGGACAGAGTCTGTTTGTCTCCCTCTGGGGGCCCAGGTGGCGCTATTATTACAGAGTCGAGCTGGGACACCGCCAGTGTCTGGCAAGCTGTGGGAGAGAGTGAAATTGGCTTGTTCAATGTGACTTTGAGAAATATGTTGGCTTGTATAATAGTATAAGGATTTATGGAACTTTTTAAAAACAATTGCCAGAAGTGTTTAGAGATTTAGCCAATATTAAAAAACAGTGTATTATATGCTGCTGTGCATCTTCATTTACACTTTTTATTATGTAATTATAACAATGTATTGTATAATTTTATTTCTGAATTAACAACGTACTTACTAAACAAACATACCCATTTTAACAGCATCTTTGATTGAAGATTTATCAGACTCACAGAGAAACAGTTTGGCTGCAAATATAACAAAAAACATTATATTCAACCAGCACAATTTCTGTTGCATTGTTAAAACAATTCTATGGATGACTAACCTGAAACCTTAAGCTCCTCCCTCTCCTCAGGTGTTACAGCATCTGTTGCTTCAGGAATGAAGCAGTCCAGAGTATCCTGAAAGTCCTGCACGAAGGAAGGGACTCATTTTAAAATTACACAGCTAAAGTTTATATTAATTCTAATCCAAACTCTGCACATTAGAATATGAGGCTTTACACAATTACAAACACAACATACTTTAAGAACCACACTTAAGCAAGTGGAAACTGGAAACCTGCTTGTGAAACATTCTTTACATTCTTTGAGCCATCACTTGAAGCATGCAGTAGGTGATTGTTCTATAATTTGGTTATATCGTAGTAACCTCAGCCTTGTTTATTTTAACGATTTAACAATTGTAGAAATGTAACCAGAATAGTGCTTTATGGATCTGATCTGTGGACCTAAGCATCACCCCCGTCATGCTAACACAGGCCTGATGCTTCTGATGGGCTTTGGCAGCCAGCACAGCATGAACATTTATCCTGACAGCTCCTTTTCAGTTTGACCAACGCCATCCTTAATGTCCACCACTCTGTTTGTACTTTCCCAGCTTTGGATTTCAAAACTGGCTGGAGAATGAATGAGATAAGTGATTTATATGATCTAATGATAACTTTGCACCAAATCTCAAAATGTTAATGCAACACTTTCATAAAATAATAAACACAAATGATTTTAATAATAAAGTTTGCAAGCCTTGTTTGAGCCCACCTCTGCAGTCAGCTTGGTCTGGGAAAACCATTCACTCAGAGTCGCCTGAATGCAGTCTTGAAGCTGCAACATCAAAAGTTATTTGTAAACAAGCAAACAACATGATCAATGTCACTTAGATTTGAAATTACAGCTGAAAGAAAACTCTTGAACACATTACATATTTATGTAGCGTCGAAAGCACAATAGCAGATTATGAGGGCTATTATAAAATTAGACTGAGCATATCCAGTTAAATTAACCCTGAAGTCACATAAAGTAGACCAACCCCAGGTTTAACATTTACTACTTTATTCACTGAAGTTAAAGACACACGAACGTCCAAATAAAACAATACAACGTATTATGTTGAATATCACTTGCAATACTTTCTTGCTGTGAGTTGCAGTCATGATATACGAGTTGTATTTACTCAGTTATCCTTAGCTTAGCTCATGAGAAAAGCTAGCCCAAAGCTAATGTGCTAACCCACAAGTGCAGTGCTTTGAAGATTGCACATTTAGGGAGATTTGCGTTATTTTTTGTCTTACCTCTTCACCGGGAGAACCAGGGCACTTCTTTTTGATCCGATTTCGATTGACTATATTCCCAGTGTGGAGCCTGAGAGTCTTGGCTTGGTTAAACATCTTGGCATTGGCGCTCATGTTGCTGTTTAGTCCGTCCATGTGCGTCTTAAGGGAAGCTTTACTATTGAGTATGACTCAGCACTTTGTGACACAGCCTGTATCTGGTTACTTCTACGCACTGACTATTGTGTCAGTCAATACAATATTTAAATATTTCAAAAGGCTGTCTCAGGATGACTTGCAATTGTGTTGACTGACCTGCTGCTCTGGCGCAGAGTGAAGCCTCACTCTGGGACACGCCCACCTCGAGGCCGCTGCAAAACACGGACTGGATCATGGACAAAGCCAAAAGCAGCAGTGGAGTCAGGAATGGACTGCAGTCACATGTAGGCCGCCAGCTCACCGCTAGAGGGCAGTGTGCCATTTCAGAGAAAAATCCTCCTTTGACACTTTTTCTGTATTTTTTTATTTTTATTTTTTTCACTGATTTTTCACAATTTAGAATAATACAAAATGGTTGGGATCAGATCTGGGAGCATACACCTTCTTTTCCAGGGCCCCAATCAGTCTGTCATCAACCCTTCAACTTCAATTAATGAAATATGAATACTGGAGGAGTCAACTAAATAACCTGGTCCACATGCCAACTTTTAAAACTTTTCGTCCATGGAACACCTGGACTGAGAACCTATACAGACTACTTTGCTTGTCAGACTAGCTCTTAATCCAGAGACGCACGTGTTGCAGAAGCAGAAAAAAGCACAGAGGTGCAGCTTGTTCCCCTGACCATCAATGATGCTGCCGTGGAGAGTATTGTGCAGCACCAATGTTACTACATTAGGCTACTGGTTTACTGGTGATATTGGTGTCTCATTTCCTAAGCATGGGACCAGTGTCCCAGACTCCATTGGGGGTTTTCCACTGGCAGTTCCAGACGAGCCCAGTGCCTGGTCTACCCGCTTAGTATTTTGTTTCCACATGCCAGACACGGATCAAACCGGGTGAGCCAGGCACAAGTTTTGGGACCATCCTCAGCCTTCAGTCACAGCGAACTTAACTGGCACTACTGGCATGACGTGAACAGACTGCTGACCTCTGATGTGTGCCCCTTAGACCATTGAAAGCAGCCTGACCAGCTGCATCTCTGTCTAGTATGGTCAGTGTTGGGTAGTATTGGAATACATGTATTATATTTAGAATACGTATTTAGAATACTCATTTTGACATTAAAATAATCAATCATTAAATTTTAGCTTATAAAACTTAAGCTTTAGCGATAAAAGATCAAAACGAGCATGGAAAAGTTTAGTATCTGCTCTGCTCCAGGTGTGCGTCTGTAATGTCCTTTTGAGCGTTCATAATGTTGGTAAAGAAGCATATAATGCATATCAATACATGTTATTCATCATACATTGTATTTATAAATGTAAATATAGCAAATCAATATCAACATATTCTAAGTATTCAGAATACAGTACCCTGATTGGACAAAGTAACGGAATACGTTACTGAATACATTTTAAGCAAAGTATTCAGTATTCTGTACTAAATACAATTTCAAAGTATTCTCCCCAACACTGAGTATGGTGCTAGGCGCCTGCACTGCAGCCTGTCGTAGGAGCCTCCAGGGCGTTTGCAAGAGCAGCTGAGATGATCATTGTTGCCTCTCTCCACCCGTCTCACACAGAAAGCTTTGCAGGTGATCTCACCATGACACAATTCTGCGGAGTCTACAGGTTCATCTTCATCCACCTGGCTGTTACCCTCCATCCCTCTGCTTCCACCTGCATTCACAATTTCTGGTTTTCTCTTTAAATTACCCCTTCCCAAATCTCCTACTTCTGAAATTTCATACAATGTCAAATTTTATATTTAGATACCCTTTGGCATGCTGTCACTTCCCATATTAAAGAAATGTATTACCCATTTCATTTTTGTTATAAGAATGGTCAAACTTTAAAACCTGAATATCTCAGAAGTACCCCAGACGTAGTTTTCTTTCCGTGGTATTCATCACACATGCTCTGTTCAATCTCAGAAAGATTCTTGCACAATTCAATTCAACACAAGCGCAATCCTGGAGCACTTGCACCTAAGTTTTTTTTTTTATGTTTGAGCTTGTTCTTTCTTACAGAAGAGGGTGCGTCTTGGGAGATGACCTCCATTAGCATCTGCACCATTAAACATTAGGACATAAATCAAGCTGCACACAATACACCAAAGACCATCTCTCATACACTAAAATGTAAAATCACCAGAGGGTTAACGTCAGTTCGTGTGTGATTTGCTTGAGTCCTGTGGGGGCAGACTTTATGTAATCTGGCAGTTGGACCGAGGTTGTGTAAATGTATTGTAACCACAAATAACTGCTCTTGGCGCGGCTTATCTACCATGAAGACTTGTGTAAACCTCTGTGTGCCACAAAAAACACAGTTTAATTATGTGGAAGAAACGGCAATATGTTTTAAAAGATTAAGGCTTTTTAGAAAATGTAAATAGAGAATTATAATGTGGAAGGAGTGCCTTGATCTTAAGTTTTTGTTCCCCAAACACCAAAGAGCACCTTCCCCAAAGAACTACTTTATGGTACTGACTTCCTGATCTCTTACAGTTTAATTACATTTTAATATTTAGTATGTTGCTCACACATCGGCTACTGCCCACGTTAATGTTTGTGTTTATTTGTGACAATGGACATAGTGATTTAGCAGAGTTCACTACTCTGTATAGCTGTGACCAAAGAAAGTTTATTTCAGGCTGTTGCTATACTTAGATGTCTGTGAGAAATCATGAGAAGTGCTTTGAGAAAGACAACATTTCAACACAGATGCAATTTTAGTAATTTTCTTATAAGAACGGTCTGAACAAACGGAGCACTGCACTGCTTTTCAGTGCAAACACATTGAGAAAAACACTATAGATCATATTTAACATAATCCAGATGACAGTTTTGTAAAGAGAGCGAAGGTCAAAGGCAAAACAGAAGGTGACCGACTCCCTCAACATCTTCAACCGAGACGAGCCTGAACTAAAGTCGTATCCGCTGCAGTTCGAGTTACACTTAACTTGGGGCCAATACTTGTAAAAGTTGAAGTGTTGACAAGACGGAGGGGGAGTGGAGAGGCAGCTTAACACAGGGGTGGGCACATTTCAGGAGCACATAAGAGAACAGAGGCACTGGAAGGACGAGTCTTTTGAGGGAGGATTTTTAATGAAACTTTGAGAGGTATTGTCTGCATGATTACTTATATTTTATTGCATAAACCAATAACTCTTGTAGGAGCATGACTGTTGTGTGAGCATTTGATTGAGATACAAATCATTTTACTCACAAAAAAATGACAGCTTTTTCACAGTTTTGAGTGTAATTGAGAATGTTACCCCAATGTTATTGCTAAAAGTTGTTCTGCATAAGACATTTGGTGCAGGCATTTTTTTGGCAAGGATGTGACCAGCAAACAGTAGCTTTTTATCTACGGGTCAAGTTGGTAACCTTTGGAGTCAAGAGCTGAGTAAGAGGTTGGGATTCAGAAATAGGAGCCAAAAAATTCAGCAAACACTGGGTGGGAGAGAGATACTG
>OMNZ01047511.1:0-13398 GCA_900303255.1 Lesueurigobius sanzi | reverse complement strand
TGCCATGCTGCACCCACACAGCCACTGGGTCACAAAGGTCAAATACGCACTCAAGTTTTGTTCACATGAAAAGTTACACAGTGCACCTTTAAAGATAACCATGTTATCACTATCCAATTGCCATTAACATTATATTGATTGGAGCTTTTTTAGTCAGCAAAATAACTTAATATATTACATTAAAACAGACATTCATAGGATTGTCTCTAAGCTGATGGCCCTGTATCAGTTTGTAAAGAAATATATTGTAAAATCAACTTCTTTGAGCCTTTAAACACGTTTTTAGCCTTGTTCCGTCCTGACAAACAAACCTGGAGCAGTACTTTACTCCATTCACGGTTTGAGTTATCTTTTTGATCTCTTTGATTGTTTCTTCCTCTGCAGCAGAATTTGCATGTATCTTTATCATTGCTGCACATTAGCAAAACCTGAAAGTCTCCTCCAAATTTCAAGCACATAAACAATCACTGGACCCGTTTAGAGCAGAATCGATTCTCCAGCATGTCATTGGATAAAAACGAAAGCTTGCATTTTCTTTTTAACACCGACCATTCCCATTGCTGCCAGCAGAGGGGGCGCACAATTCTCTAAACCAACCCCGTCCTTGCCCACAATCTGTCACGCATACACATATATTTTAAACAGAATATCTCTAAACTGCAACGCATATTTTATTTTGGCAGCTTTAGCAAGGTCTGTATAATTTGTATAATCAGCATTTTTGCCAGACCAATATCGAATTCGCAAGAGGCAACAGGTTCCAAGTGAGTCCATGGGTATCTTCCACAGAGCGTTGCACAACACAAACGTCGCACGGTTAGAAGCAGTTGGATATTGAGTCATTGTTATGTTTTCCGCTCGCTGGCTGACAGTGAGCACGCAGCCAGTCTTTGGACCGCTCGTCGAGACGGCGTCGTGCCAAAAGCAGGAATTTGATTTAATTTTGATGGATCGTCACGGCGAATTGTGACTTTTGAGGTTGAACGCAATTTTATCCACTTGCTTCCTACATGCTGTACTCACTTTCAGCAACCAAACCGAACCAGCACCGACTGTAGCTTCCAGATTACATTTCTTCTTTATATAATCATGCACGCCGTCTACAAGCTATACCAGTTTATTTTGTCTGTTTGTTTGTTCTTCACAGGGATGACTTTCACAACTTTCAGTGTCACCTTTTCCTTTTTTTTAATGCTATTTTTATTATAAAGTATCAATTTAAAGGGTTACACTTAGGGTTTACACCAGGTATGGGCAAACTTTTAGATGCAAGGGCCACAGTGGGTCCCAGGAGATGTCATGATACAGAGGGTAAACAAAGATAGCAGTATTGTCATGCGGGGTCACCTTTTTCGGTCTGTCACAATAATACAAACAAAAACTCGCCTGCAAGCTCACAATTGATAAAAAAAATACTTAATAATGACATGGACAGTCTTTTTTCCCCCAAACCAATGCCTATTCAATACACTGAGGAAGGACACAAACATTTCAAACTACTAATAAATAGGTTTCCTTTGCTTTGACATTTTCTGTAGTGTTTATTAATATACTTCCTGGCTGGTAATGGGTTTTGGTTCTCCCTCTTCCTATACTGCTTATGTTTTAGTCCATCTTTCAGTCAGTCTATCGTGGCCTGTTTAAGAAGAACCTTTCGTCAACTTTTATTTCTTTCTTGCCACATGACTGGTGTAAAACTATGATTAACACTTGCCAGCAGCATTTCTCCATCAAACTACTTCATAATTAGAAAGTAGGAATAGCTGTCATATGCACCAACCGCTGTACACTCACTCCGCTGCAACCACTGTGTTTGGATTAGCAATCAAAACACTGAAGGGACAAAACTCTTCTTCTGCATACAATAAATTAAATCGGCACACAATTTGGAAAGATGAGTCTCAACCCTGACACGAAACGGAACTTTTAATGGGAACCGATCCAAACTCTCTCCGCGGCGTGAACACAAGCGGCCCTGTAATATAAATTCTAGCTCGTCTAGTTTAAGTCAGGGCTTGTGTCACTCAATAGGGAGACATTTGCGACTGAAATACTTCACATTCTCCGCTTGACACACACCGTGCGTGCGCCGACAGAACTCCAAGCTGCCCTGCTGTCCCGTACCTCGTCTCCTCCGTGCACAGCGTGGTCCGGGCGGCGGGAGCGTTTGCGCTGAGTAAGGGGATGATACCCGGGCCGCTGGCTTGACCGCCTCTGCCGCTCTGGAAGGCTTTCTCCACCACCACGAGGCGTCTGGACGTGCAGTGCAGCCCATCCAGCGTGTCGTTCATATCAGTCATGCGAGCCCTGGCTAGATCCCTGGCATCGTCTGCGGCACAGGCACGGGCATGAGAGAGCAGAGGAGAGAGGAGACAGACAGGGTTGGACTGAGGGGGAGAGAGAGAGAGAGAGAGAGAGAGAGAGAGAGAGAGAGAGAGAGAGAGAGAGACTGGAGTGACGGGAGCAGGCAGGGCAGGGGGCAGGCTGGCTCTGGGCTGGTGAGCTCACACACACACACACACACACATACACATACATATGCACGGATTGGACACGCACATACAACAGGCAGGCTCACTGGCTCATCAGCTGCTTGTAAGGCTGGTTCAGGGGGGAGGTAAAGAAGACAGCCCCCCCCCCCAAACCCATCCGCCCTCAACTTAAACTCCAGCCCATGAGTATTAAAGGGAGACACTCAGTCAATTTCAGAAGACATAATCTTTACAATACAGAGTCTGATTCAACGTTTTGCCATAGAACTAAATAGGAAATCGTGGTGACATCATCTCCACTTCAGTAGCTCCTACAGACCCCAAACTGTACAGTCTTGGACTTAACAATATTCTGAAGGTCTGTTCAGGGGGATTTGCCAACATGTAATCCCTAGGCTGATTTAATGAGTTTTGAACCCACACAACCAGATAAACCAGATAAAACCATATGAACCTGGCACTAGATTTCATCACCAAAAATATATAGGCATTTTTTATGCATAAAATGACAAATTTTAGCATCTAAAATCACAGAAAACGTCATATGTCCTCATATTTACATGTATGTCAGTAAAATACAGCGAAAGTTTCAAATTGATTCACTTTTCACCTTTAAATCCCAGACCATATTGAAAGGTTTCATTTGGAAACAATATTACAGTCATAGATGTACGTAAGTTCAAGAGCCTTTTTCCTCACATTGTTGCAACCATATTTCAACTTTCGCAATTTTGATGTCTGTCGCACCGACAGACATCAAACTTTTCCAGTCTTGTACTTAAGAGCTCTGATAGATTATACCCAATAACTTATTGCTACTTGATTTACGTATTTACAGGGCCGCTGCTAGCCATTTTGGTGCCATGAGCAGAAGTTTTGGTGGTGGCGTTGCGAGCGTATGGAAGTTTATTAAGACCAACTTAGATTTTTACTGAATTTTCCACAAATACCTTGCTCATTCAAAAACTAAATGAGATCCAAAATCCCCTCTGACAAATCTTTAACTAATATTAGGGCCGGGAATCGATTTAAAAAAATTAACTAATTAATCGCAAATCTGCAGAAAATTAATCGCGATTAATTTTCTTAATCGCGATTAAATAAATCCAGCAATTAATTGCAGTTAATCACAATTATTTGTGAAATTACTTGTCCAACTATAGCTATACTATAATAAAAAGTACCAGTTTTTATTTTATTTTATCAAAATGGACTTGTTTTATTTATTTTTATTGAATATATAAAAGCCTAAAGGTGTGGTATGACGATGGGCTGCTGGGAGTATGACCCATTTTCTGTAGTTTTTCTCTTAAGCTCCTGGTGTCTTGATTTCCCTCTCAGCGTTTTAGCACTAAAACAAAAGTATGTCTTCCTGATGTGTGTTCTAACCTGCAGCATGTGGACAGACCACTCCTCCATTCTTGTCTTCAGGAGGTTTTGTAAAGTTTTATCACGTAGACTAGGTACTGGTTTTAGAGAAATCCTCCGGGACACGGGACACAGGGCTCAAAATCAGGAATAACTTGACACATGCTGGAAGCGACGCACAGCGAGGTCTTTCAAAGCGCATGCAAATTAGCCACATGGCACATGAACGCAAAACAAACGTAAGGACGGTCCCGAACTGGGTAAACTGGGTAAACTGGGACTTTCCCATCAGAGCCATGTTGTGGAGTGACACATTTCATTCATAAAGCAGTGAAACGGTAATTTTGCTGCTGTTCATGAGACATGACACAGCGTTTGCTTTGCGTACAGCGTTCTGTGGAGAGCAGCTGCGCGTCACTTCAAAGCAGCGAAGGTTAAAGGGGAGGAATTTTAACGCTGCCTTAATTTATTTTATGGCGATAATTCTACCATTTTGACGCAATGCGTTAACGCAATAATTTTCCCAGCCCTAACTAATATACATACATTCAAACCTGGCTCAGTCCATTATTTGGTTGTGAAATTTAGACATTTTTTGGCAATGTCTATGTGTAAAATGAGTATTCTATGTACAATGAAAGAAAATAGTTATCTTTATCTGGATATATTAAACAAAGTCCATAGCTCTTTCGGACTCAAAGTGAAGGGAAGGTGGCTGAACTCCAGAGTTTTAAGGCGTAAAATAGAAATGGAACTGAGCAAACTAGCCAAGCTGTCACATGCTGCAATCGGGCAAACACAAGCTCCAAAAGACATTCATATACATGCACTCTCTGCCCTGCCTCTTTCAGTTTCCTTCTCCTACCCATCTCCCCGACAGCCGTGGTTCACAGCTGGGGGGTAGGGTGCTAAAAGTGGGTCACAAGTCTCTCCAAGGGAACATTTCTTTCAATATGCATCTACGATGAGAATTCCAGAAGCAACAAATGAGCAGCGGCTATGAATTATCTCCCTTTAGGTCAGTGACAACATTGTGTTCGCTCTTTTAACCAAGACTTATCAGACTTGGTCAAGCTTTGTGGGCTGGATTGAAGGTACAGGAGGGCCGCATTTGTTCCCCCGGGCCATAGTTTGTCCCCCTCTGTCCTAGGGTGATGGTGGGTCTTGATGTCCCTGCCCGTTGGTAACCCACGCCCTACAGCAGCAATAGTTTCAGCCTCCTCAGTCACTCCATCGCCTCAAATATATTTGCTACACATTGCGATGTATTTGGTCAATAACAACATTCGATGATCCAAATATTGCACAGATGTAGGCTATAGGAGAGTCTGCCTGGGGGACAAGGGGCAACCTCTCTCTCAAAGTGTTGTGTAGCAAGCTTGAACATACGGTCCTTCCTACTAAAATGTGTTTTTCTCTGGATGTTCAGCCTCAAACCGAACATTATGCAGAAGACCATTTCACATTGGAGCCCTTAGCTAGAAACGAGTTGACCCTGGGTTAGGGTTCGACCAAACAGCGTACAACTTGGATATAAACTGCTTCAAGGACAGAGGCAAGACTTTGGAATACTGTTGAATGCGCCAGCAAAAGGCTTTAACTAACCTCTTCGAGTTTTAATGAGAAGACTTCATATTAGAGAATCCTTTGTCCTACTCTATCTTCACATCTAGTGGCCACAAGCATTTTGGATAAGAATCAAATCAACAGGGACTAAATAAGTGGTGGTTTAATTGGGGATGAGTCACAGATTTGTCCGGGGTTTAGTGGGGTTCAGCTGAGGACCTGCAGGAGACCATCACAAGATACAGAATAGAGACCATCACACGATCAATAAAACACAATATCACTGCATACATAATATACAGCCTAAAGGAAGAAAGTTAATCCAACACATTTGACTTGAATTTGTTAAAAGGTGTCGACAGCGCACAAGCAGGTGATAGCTTTGCATTGGAATGGCTGACTGAATCATACCTCCTCAATGTCACGCAGAACATCTCCATCCCGTTCCTAATGTAATTAAAAGTTTAGCATGCCATACATTAGGCCGGTGTTAGCTGAGGATAGCAGCTGTTGGAAACTGCAGGGAGTTAGTGGGTATAGACTGGACAAGCCCTTTAATTGACATGTGGAAGGCCCACCCCTGCATGTCCCCATGCCACCTAGTGATGTGACGTTCATGACCGAATGTGACCGGCTCTTTTGAACGGCTCTTTTAGGTGAA
Source organism: Lesueurigobius sanzi (assembly GCA_900303255.1). Taxonomy (NCBI): domain Eukaryota; kingdom Metazoa; phylum Chordata; class Actinopteri; order Gobiiformes; family Gobiidae; genus Lesueurigobius; species Lesueurigobius sanzi. Next base: position 7,311 of record OMNZ01047511.1, on the reverse strand, counting down.
CAGTTCGAACCGGATCTCATGTATGAAAAGAGCCGTATCTTTTTTTTTGTCTGTTTTTAACAACTTTTCTACATATGAAGTTGAATAAACGCTCAAAAACAGCTGAAGGGCAGAGAAAAAGTGAAATGGTGAGTGAAATGTTTTTTTGCGCAAACATCAATCAATCAATCAATTTATTTTTGTAACGCCCAATATCACAACAGAAGTCATCCCAAAGGTCGGTATGGACAAAAACAAATCAATATCAGACATCAAGAATGATCAAATAAGTCACACACAAATGAAATGTCTCAACCAGATGTAATGTCCCGTTAGAGTAACAAGTTTAGAGTATCCCCCATCCTTAGATCTTCCTCTACGGCGAGGAAAAACCCCTAAAAAACCACATGCAAAAAAGAGGAAACCTCGAGGATAACCAATTAGGACCTCAAGGATCCATCTCCCTTGGACGGATGGGCCAGTAGTGAATTTCAGAGTCCAATGGCTCTATTCAGCGAGAGTTGCAGCAGCCATTAAACTGGAAAACGTCCGCAGGTGGACAGGAGTCCCGCAGCAGAACATTTACTTAGCAAAGCAGTTGTCCCCGGGCCCTTTCCCTCAACATCAAAATGGTATTCTCCTGACACATTTCAAAGGTTAAAATCAATTTCCGCTGTAAATATTAGTAATTAAGTTAAACGTTGTGCCTCTCAGCAAATTAGATGTAGATCATGGGCTTTCTCACTAGCTTCCTACAGAAAAAATACAAAATGAGCCAGTCTTTTGAACGGCTCTTTGAACTGCACGGATCCCAAATATTCGGCTCCCGTTAAAGAGCCATAAATCGCATCACTATAGTGTCACCTTGTTGGTTAGTTATTTTCTTCAATCGCCTTGTTGCACCACAGTTTGCCCAAAAAAGTGCACCAGGAAATATATACGTAAATCCTGTAGCACGCTTTTTTTTCTTTTTTTTTTTTTTTTTTTTTAGATCTTTTCAAATCCCTAACCTAACAACGCAACAGGCGACAGTGTGGTACTACCATCATTGTCTGGTGACCGTGAAGGCCACATTAGCACGTCCCTTTACAGATAGATTGCAAAGGAGTTCATCCATTTCCTATCCGTCTGTCTTACCTGCTCTGTCAGTGCCGTCAGTGCGCCTCGTGCTAGGGCCCGCGCGCTCCTGCAGCTGCCCGTGAGCTGTGCGCAGCAGCACGTGGAACACAGGTGTCTCCTGATGCGTCATGACGCAACGCCACTGCAGGGCGTGAGTGACTGACAGCTGCATTCAACCAGGACCAGTCATTTGCGATGACTGGTTTATGGAAGAGTTTATGCAAGAAACACACGCACAGGTACCAAAGGAAGGCTTTATTCTGCAGCTCTGATGACGTCAGAATATTCTTTACAGCTCACTCAAAACAACAGCTACATCATTAAGGCACAAGTACTTAGATAAACGTGTAGGCATGACCCGGACACGCAGCAAGAGGGCTACAGAATGGTAGCCTGTATTTTCAAAATTAAATTAATGCATTATTACAACTCTGTGAATCAGATGAATAATTTAAGAAGTGTTTGTAATGACAACAACTGCATCAAATGCAATTATTCTAGACACAATAGAAAATCATACAAAATGTGTTTCAAATAAGGTCACTTTATAAAGTGAAGAACTGTTTTAGAAGGTATATACATTGCATAATAGGAAACAGTGTTGACAATATATTTATTATATTTTATTATACATTTTCTTTCATTTGTCTTACAGTAGCTGACATACTGTCTGAAGTTAGTCAAGGCACTTCTATAGATGGGTCTCTCCTTCCACTTCAACAATGCCACTGAATGAAGGGCCCTGTTGCACTGGTTCTATTGTGGAGACCTTTTCTGTGTGTTCCTCCATTTCCTCCACCTGGAAAGACAAATCAATACAGTTTCATAAATAAGGCATGTCCTGAGTAACTACTGTATACTTGTGGTAGAGTCCAACTTCAAATCACCCATTGCCTCCTGTAATTTCACAAGCAGCGCACTTCACACTTTACCTTTGTTTTGTCTTTCAACCCGAGGAGCAGAGAAGGGCTCTTGACCGGAGAAAACTTTGGGGAGTGGGTCGGGGAGAAGGACGGGGAGAGAGTGGGCGACCTGGGTGAGCCCGGTGCGCTCGAGTGGCTCTTCTTCACCGCTGAGGACACGGCCTGGGCAAACTTGGAAGGCGTGGACGGCGAATATGGCCTGGGAGCCGCGAAACTCCTCAGCTTCTCCAAACTCAAGCCCAAACTTTGCTGCGCACTGCTTTGCCTTGTGATTTGCCTCTCCTCTCCTTTGGGGCTTTGCGGGGTGACGGTGGCTCCCTCTGCTGGCTCCTCTGGGGACTGCACGGGTGGAAGCGGAGGGGGCGGTAGTGTTTCTCTTTCCCTCTCTGGATTTCCTTGCTTTTGGTTGGTGCCAGAGCATGCACCGTGTTGGCTCTTCTCCGCTGCTGAAGTTACATAATACCCAGGTGTTTTTTTGTGCTGAGGCAAGCGGAAAGAGCCCGGCTTAGGCTTGGTTGCGGGTGGAATTTTGATGTCTTTGACCTCTGTGGGTGAACCTGCTGGAGAATTTGTGGATGTAGTGGTAGCAGATGACATATCATTTGTTTTTGTTGACTCCTCCTGGATGTTCCCAATGACAGGGCCTTGGGTAGTCGTAGTCACATCGCTTTTTGACAATTCGGCACTGTGTAACTGCTCAGTTTCTGGCACTGTGTGTTCTTGCAATATTGTGTTTTCCTCCTGAATTTCTCGGTAATTCGGAGGTGGCGTTTCCAGTGTCAAGGCTACTTCGAAATACCTCAGCTTGTCCAAGGATTTCTGAGGCACGATGGTGTATGTCGTCATCCCCACTTTGGGAATGTAGTCTCGCGTGAGTTCGTTGGAGGGCTTGGGTTTCGATTCGAGTTCAGGGGAAGGTGGCTTGGCCGGAGAAGCCTGCCCGCTCAGGTTCAAAGTCTCCTCTAAATCGTCCGTGAGAGTAGCCATGTCTTTTTTACCCGATTCGGATAAACTGGGGGAAGACGGAATGCTAGAAAGAATGATTTCCTGTTGTTGTGGAAGTGGTGTGAAGTCTGTTTGGATTTGGGCATCCTCTCCCGTGCTCTGCGGCGCAGCGGCAGGGGGAGGTTGGCTCGTTGCCCCGGTGTCAGTGGAATCTTCTTCGGGGGAGTCCGCACACGGGGCAGGGGAGGCCTGGACTTCCGCGTCCTGCCTGACGAGCGGCGGCGGACACAGGCGAGCAGCGCTGGGGAGGGTGTCGCTGTCGACCTGGGCGCCATTAGGTGTGGAATCTTCGCAAGTGGATGGTTCGCCTTGAAAATAGAGAAAACAAGAAGCATTTAGTAAATACTGATAGTGTATAGCAGGGATAGACAAGTTTGGTTGGTGGAGGGAGGATTTTGTTTACTCACATGAAATGCAGTTGTGCTCCAAAGTTTACATACCCTTTTAATCTTTTGGCCATTTTTCATAGAATATGAATGATATCAAAAAAATATTTTTTTCCTCTCATGGTTAGCGGTTGTGCAAAGCCATTTATTGTCTCTTTTGAAATCATAATGAAACAGAAACTCCTCAAATGTCCCTGATCTAACGTTTACATGACCTTCAACAACTGCCAGGAAAACTGTTCAGGAGCAAAGAAAAACTCACTTCAGCTGAAATACAGGACTCTCCGACAAAATTATTTTTGTTTCAAGATGCACAATATGTAAACTTTGGATCAGGAACAGTTGGCTAGTTTCTAGTTGAAAGGCGTACACAAACAAGGTTTTTGTGTTATCATTCATATTCTATAAAATACATAAGTTTACATGACCCTGACATTCTTTCAGAGTAAAATTATGGAAATTACACTTGATGAAATATTTGGAACATTTTTTTTTATTTTTTTTTAAGTGATAGTTTTGTATTTTAAAATTGTGTTAACACTGTAAATAAATAATGCTATGTAAATATTTGTAAAAACTGTAAATGCAAAAAAGAGTTAAGGTGGCCACACACTAGAGGATTTTTAATCTTTTGAGACTAAAGATCTGTGCAAAGACAACACACACTTAAGGACAGACATGAGGACACACACACACACACACATGAGGAGTCCCACCACAGATCATGCCATGAGAGTAAGTTTTTATTGAGCCATGCCTCCTAAGACTAAAAATCTGGCTAAAAATCCTCTAGTGTGTGTCCAGCTTTAGACACAATTAATCTGTAACATCTTTATTGTATTTGTAAATGCTGTAAAAGACCAAGAAGAATTTATGGAAAATGTTTGTAAAAATAACTAAGATATCATAAGATGACTCTTCTCTTGGCTCCTTTTCATTCAAGCTGCATGACCTTTTTCATTTCACACTGTCTTCTTAGTTTCAACTGCTTTGTAAGGTTCTTTTAGTAAGACAGAAGGATTAACTTTTTGTTGACAGTTTTGTTGTGTATTTTTTTTTCCATGTCACTTTTGAATGACAAATTGAGGCAAAAGTCCAAGGCAAGGAAAAAAAAATCCTTGTTCCATTGGAAAACCTAGTTTAAAATTGTTTAAATCTACTCAAAATCAACACATTCTTTGCATTCAAAACACTTTTAAGTCATATCATATCTAAAAAAAAATGTAGTAGTTTTACAGTAAGCAAAAATAAAAGAAGACAAGTATTAAACTATTTAGAAAGACATTTTATGTGTTTATTATTTAATATATTAGCATTTAATATGAAAGTTTGGAAGATAGCGATAGGGAATGGAGGGTGCGATTTTCATAGTATAACATCTGTGATCAAAAATGTAACACTGTAGTCAAACAAAAGTTATTTTGAATTTATTTGAAATGTCAATGTTTGTGTATAATGTGCCTTTGCTTTTTAAATTGGTGTGACAGCAGTAAAACAATGTCATCATGGTACATGTTGCTTTCATGTGACATCACAACATTGTAAAGAGCCTATAGATTAACCCCTTAAGATCTAGAGTCCCCGAAAATGGGGACTTTTTTTTCCAGATACAGTTACTGACCTACGTGTTTTACGCAGAAAAATATTCCAAAGTTGCAAATAAGTGACAGCTGATGTGGGATTATCCATTTCTGTTGTTATTTGCTCCACCACAGGGAGGAAAAAGGCCTTTTTGTGGGAAAATGTGTGTGTTTTTTTCAGGCGGAAATTCATTCAAACTTATGGCAACCTCATTTTATTGTCAAACAACATCATTTATTATTATTTCACTTCCACCGTCATCCCAAAGCTCTACCAAATGTGTGGACACCAAGATTAGCCATGTTCACCTAGGATGTAAAGACATGATTTTTGGAGAAAAAGGCCTAGGGCTTAAGAGGTTAAAATGAAGGTGGAGGGCAGCTGTTACATCAATGGGAGCAACTATGGGAACTGTCAAAATGCTGATTTATAGTCTTCGTTAATTGGCAATTTCTGTGTAATTCCTGGGCCAATCCACATGAAATAAAAACTGTCACAGAGTTCAACGTCTTCTCTGTCAGCACATATGAACTATGGTCAAATTATTTTCTCATAAAAGGTGTCCAAAAGTGGTGACAATATTCAGAAACATGTGTGTGATGATGTAGAAAGAATAATATGGCAAGTCTGTGAATCCAATCACTATCAAATACTGATTCAGTACAACATTTGTCAATTTTCTTTTTCTCTTTTTCGGTTTCTCTCCCATAGAGTTGTATTGGCACCTGCTCCCACTGAAATACAGTTCTATAACGTGAACACAACCTCTTGACACCGTAGCATACCTTTAATCAACTTATTCTTCCTGTGTGATTATGCTTCTAATTTTGAACAACACTGCTTCTAAGTCACACCAAGTTATTTTATCAAGATGCTTGTACCTTCCAGGCCTCCGTACGTGAAAGCAGGACTGTGAAATGGAATTCCCATTCACCCCGAAAGCCAACAACCTCAGACTGTGCCTTTAATTAGGTTTCCCTGTGGTCTCAATCTTCACAAATCATAAGCCAGTCTCATTAAATTGCGAAAATAGTAATATTAAATTAAACTGGTAGTTCTGCGTGTAGTCATTTTCTCATTTTGTATATGGTTACAATCAAAACGCCACAATTAAATCCATCATGCTTCAACTTTATAGCTTACTTGCGTCTGCTATTTCAGTCAAATCTCCACCGTCCACTTTTTCCAGCTCCAGGGCGTTTGCAGGATCGCTCCCCTCGCCGCGCGCTTGGCTGTCAATTCCACACACACATAGAAAAGCATTTTAAAGAGTTGCTAATGCATTTTACAAACTTTAGGATTTTTCGCACGCGCGTCTCGGGTTCGTACTTGCCATCTGAGGACAGCTCTTCCCCGTTCTGCTGCGAGGCCATCTCCAGTGCGGCCTCGGGGGGCGGGGCGTGCAGCGTAACGTGGGGTGATGCATTGTGGGCGGCGCAGTCTCCCGGGGAAGTGTTGGCGGTGGGAGACGTGGCTGAAGCACTGGTCTCCTCCTGCTCCGTTATCTCCTCCAGTGTGTTCGCAGGTGGCACGGCTGTAAGAACAAGGAGCAAAGATGTTAGTATGTGCTAAAAGGTGGATCGGGTTTCTGGCTGAAATTCTTGAAGAGTGACACGGTGCATATTAGGGCTGAGACGATCCACTTTTGTCCCGATCCGGATTGCGATACTGTTTATGTAAAATATTTACCTTAAAAATGAGAAAAATTTTGACAAAAAAAAACAGTCATGTGTCTAAATAAAGTTACATTAAAAAATGCACTAACACAGGGGGGCCCACACTTTTTCAGCTCGCAAGCTACTTTCAAAATCAGTGAGGCCTGGAGATCTACCTATAGATTTTTATGAAGGGCACGAGGGGGTGTTTTTACCAGGATTGTTATAATTATTTTGTTATTTGTTATAATTATGTACTATTTTAAAATTAAAACATTTAGACAATAACCTCTTCAATAAAATAAAAGTACAATGTATAATACTATGGAGAGAGAACATTTTCAAATTGATAAATGTTGACTACAAGTATGTGTTAATAAAAGTCCACTATAGTAGATTTTTAAGAATTGCAGGCCACAAATATTTATTTATTTATAGTTGTGGCACTCTGGGTCCTCCATACACAGGGCCACATATCAGCGCGGTTACAGTTACGGTCCCTCATGCAGAGCTCGCGCTCCAGCGGTAACAGCTGACCGCGGGTGTGTGCGCTACAGACGCAACTAACGCCGGTACAGACCGGGATCAAAGGAAAACTGGTGAAATGCGGCCGTTGTTACACCAGTGATGTCATTATGATCTGTTTGTAGCTGGTGCGGGTCC
>OMNZ01047509.1:7770-25891 GCA_900303255.1 Lesueurigobius sanzi | reverse complement strand
AACATGGAAAAATCCCCCACCAATATTTTTTTCCCAATCGGACGGATACCGATATTTGAAAAATAGGCAAATATCTGCCGATATATCTGCGGCACCGATATATCTGCCCATCCCTATCTTTTAGTCCAAGTTTCTGTCCTTACATAGTTTAGACACTCATGGTTTAGTCCTGGTTAAGTTCAGGGTAATCATCATTTGGTTCTGTCTGTGGATTAATCCTTTTTAGTTTGGTCCTAGTTTAAACCTATATCCGGATTTCTTATCTCACATTTATCATTTTGTTATTGTTATTTTTATTGTACGATACTATTCGAGCTACTGTGACAACGCAATTACCCTTGTGGATCAATAAAGTCTGTCTAAGTCTAAGTCTAGATTTCAGTCTCTGATTTAGTCTACTTCTTGGTTTAGTCCCAGATTAATCCAGATGAAGTCCGTGATATTGTCAAAGGTTAGACCTGGTTTAAACCTAGTTTTCTCTTGGTTTGTTCTGGAGTGGAGAAAAGTGTCAGTATTTGAGCTCAGAGCTGCGTTAAACATAAAAACCACTGATCAAGACATGACGATGTTCCCAAAAAAGATCAGATCACGATTTGATTTTTATCATCACATGGCCCAGCCCTACGTTTCATGAATACTAGGGCCAGGACAATAAACAATAATATGGGTAAACACGATGAAAACAAGGCACATTAGTTCATCGTAGCATTTTTTCCATAATTGGCATAAAACTACAGCCCCAGAATTAAAACCAAATTCATAATTATCATGATAATATTATGAATCGCGATCATGAGACAAGATTTCCATATCGTCTCATGCCTAGACAAAAATGCATAAATATATAGTATTAAAATCTCAAATTGAATCGCAATTTCAGTCCAAAAAAATCGCAATTAGGTTTTTCGTCAAAATCGTGCAGCCCTAAATAAAGTTCATGATTGAATGTTGCCATTTTAGGATGGACTAGTAAACATCGTGGACTTTAGCAGTTTGTAGTTGTATGTTTTTGCTTATTTTAATACAGTTTCATGAAGTTATTGTGAATGGTTATAAGTCAATAGGCTACTATTCAATGAAACACATTACTAGGCAAAGAATACACCTGTAGGTTCACATTTTAGTCTCAACTGGCCAAAGTGGCTGGTGAGTAGGGCAGGGCGATATGACCTAAAATCGATATCACGATATAAAAACGAAATATCATGATAACGATATATTTGACGATATAATTGACAACGGAAAAAAGTTCAAAATCCCAGCTTTATGCCTATTTTTCTTTTTTTTCTTTTAGTGCCATCCCAATTTCCTGGCAAATTTGATCTACTCAAATAACATATTGTACATCCTTCAATTTGTTTTACGTTGCAAGCAACGCAAGCAAAAAATTACAACGATATCCAAAACTCATACCGGTATAACGATATGCGATACGATATGGCCCAGCCCTACTGGTGAGAGTAAAAATGTTACAAGCCAGAACAGAAATCTACCAGTGTGCTAATGTTTAGCCTTGGTAGTTAGTGACTAAGGGAGTGTTCATGTTATGAGATGTCAATGAGAGGAGCACAGACAGGATGCTGCCACTCGGCCAGTCACCATTCCAGAAGTGTATCATTTTCCATGTATTTCATCCATACTATTTCGAGAATAGTATGACCTCATCACAAATGGGTAATTGTATAGCTAGTTCTAATGTCAAAATCTTGTGTCCTAAAAGGTCTAGTGAAGTGCATTGTGGTCCAGATCCCTCTTCCTCGGAACTGACCAGAGGAGGACACAAGCCAACCTGTGGTAAGAAAGGCCTCATCCACATCTGTGTTTATCCTCTGCTCAGATATATATTTAGCCAGTCAAACATAGCCACACAGACGTCCAGAGTAAAAGGATGTGGCCGTAGGACCGGGCCCCTGCCGAGCCTCCAGGAGCTGCACTGTCCTATACTTGGTCTCAGAAATCTGACTTCGATCGCATCGATAAAAACACACTAGCTCTTTGCTTAAGCAAGCCCATTTCAGCCATTTTTCACCATCACTGTGATTCATCTTTTTTCGCAGATTGGTAAACAACACCTAGAGGGAATCTGACCTATGGGGGAGGATGAAGAAGAGGCGGCCTTCATAGATCAACATCCCACTGAGTGAATGTGTTATAGCCACACAAGGGCTGTAAAGCAGAGGCTCATTTCAGGAGGCTGCTGCTGCTGCGCTTGTCTCCCTGTAAATCACTGACCTCCTCACACTGTCCGCACAGTGACTTACGAGAAGGACCCTCGAGGGATGCAAATATATCACTGAGATCAGGCACAGGGGGTGGCAGCATCACTGGTGAGCCATCAATAATGATGCAACACACATGCATTCACAACAAATAACCCAGTTGTTTACTCACATAACATCATTGTTATTTTTGAATTGTGTTTAAAGACCATGAGACAGGAAGAAATGTATTTATTATTAAATGTATTGCATCAGTGTATGGTTCAGAAAATAAACAACAGATCCAGGCAGGTTGCCATATTGATTGATGGTGTGTGTGATTTCACATTCCTACTCAAACTGTCTATATGGCAAACGTGCTGCAATTATCATTTTTAGTCTTTTAAGGTTTGCAATGTGGGCCATTAAAGTTTAACCTACTGACTAAGCATTTCTGATATTTAAGCGCAGTAGAGTGGCACTAGCTAGTGGTACCCCATGAAGTCATTCACAGAACAGGTGTCAAGGGCAGCAGCAGTATTACAGTTTACACCTTTCACATTACTGTACAGAAGCAAACAGCTGATGAGTCACCTTTACAAAAACACAGTCAATGCCATTGCATTAACTGTGCATTTTCAAGAAAATGTTGACCAAGTAGTACTGAGGGCAGGGACACTGTTGATTTATAGGACCAATACAATTTGCATCACCAATGCAATACAATATGTTCTGATGCATAGAGTACTATGATTTGACAAGAAACTGTAATACTGCACCGTAAATTAATTTTAAAAGAAAGCAAGTTGACTTTGTTTACGTTGAGCTCGTTAATATGAATGATATCTGGTTTCCGATTCGACAACAAAGACGTTTTGTGAAACAATGTACTACAAGGTGCTTTAACAATACACAACTGTCTGCCTAAAGCTGGACTGTCAGACCGATAATTCCACAATCTGATTCCAAGCCATTCCCAGCCAAAAGGGTGAGACTTTACCACAGGCCTGTTTTGTCTCATTGGGTCTGCTTCCTTTATCTAATAAACCCATTAAAGACATGTAGGAACCTGTTACTGCACACACTGTAAACATGCAGCACTCCACTCACGACTAGACACAACTACCTGTAAATTAGCATAGAAACAATACAGAGATCCCTTTATGGACAATGATTATCCAACTTCTTGCCATTAGAGGGCATTCAGATGATGGGCTGAAAATGTGCAGAGGTGCAGCAGCCCAGAGCAGATCCGTCATCCTTACATTCGCATGTCATTTCCTGGTGACTGGGGGAATACAGCAGCAACCCAGGGATCTCAGTGAAAAGGAAGCTACACGTACAGGCATAATCACCCCTCATTCAGCATTAGGTACCGACTCACATCTACAGTGCAAAGGCGAGCTTTAACAAATACGGCGATATAGAGCGCTTTGGGTCCGAACCCATACCACACTCTGCAACATGTTGCATACCAAACATTTGTGCAGGAACCATAGACTCAAGCAGTTGGTGTGTGAATACTTGATCATCTACCAAGACAACTTCCGGTCGCACCACACTCAACTACTCGAAATTCAAAGCTCGTACAAACCAAATAGCTGCCTGCTTAACCCCCAAACAAAGCACCTATTGTCTGGAACTTGTAGTTTTACGTGTTACTCGTGTAGCCCCCACAACTGAGATTAACTTAGGTATATAAAACTACAAATCCGAAGCCTGCAGAGCACAAAGAGCATGCGCACTGTAACCACAATGTTGGAAAGGTTTGGGAATATTGTATTCTTTATTATTTTTATAGCAGAGCAATGGGCTTCAGCAAACCGTGTCCTGCGGATACACCACTCCGTTAACCACACAGATCCACACAGATCCATCGGCAAAACTCACAGAAGAGTCGAGCGTTGGTGAAAACCTACTCAATCCTTTGGCTGAAGTTGCTCGCCTGGTTGAATGTTTGTCTTGGAGGCGAGGGTTTACTTCACTCACTAGCCACTTTTACGCGCTTTTGATAAACCTGCGCCACCGTCCAGGTAAAACTGCCCAAGTAACGATGAAAGAGAAAACACTCTACCTTCTGTTACGGTGTTATCTGAAGTCGACTCGTAATCCGTTCAGATAAATCAGCAGACATTGTGGAAACAGTCGTTGTTCGTCAGTCCACCGCCTGTTCACCGAGACTAAAAACCACGGCTGCGCCCGCGCCGTCTGCGCATGCGCCAGGTCATTAGCGCAGCCCACTGTAGTAACAAGATACGACAGCGCAGACACACACCATGAAACACACACACTTTTACTAAAGGACGAACCGGACAGGTGCTGTAGATGTGTGTCAGGTAAGAAAAAGGTCCAAGATGGAGTTACAATCTACTTTTGTAAACTTTAGGCAAATGTATGCCAAATCTATGCATCAAATCATGGATTAGCTGTTTGCACGTGGCTAAAGTCGAATACCCCGAATGTGTCTCTCTGGCAATTTAGTGAACAGCGTCATCTACTGGTCACAACTAGTATTAGCTGATGTGAGTTACCCATCCTTTTTTTCCTTTGGGGTGTCCACTTCAGATAATGTGTCGTGATAGATGCAATAAACACTGAATCATATATCGTAGGCAAATATTCTTCAGTCTATACTCACTTCAACTACTGAGTACAGATGAAGACTGAAGTATCTTTGCCTACGATGGACAACTCCTGCACGACTGAGAACCTACACAGACTAAATCATATTATTACCAATAGCCCTGCTTTTTTCAATATTAAAGGCACTATACCTGAGCAAGTAAAATAAATTGATAGTTGTGCCTAAACTCATACCTATCTTTCTTAACACAATTGTAAAATTTGTGTAGGTTCTCAGTCGTACAGGAGTTCTCCATCGTAGGCAAAAATTCTTCAGGCTTCATCTGTACTCTGTAGTTGAAGTGTAGGACGTTTCGATCTTACTCCAAAGATCGTCATCAGCTACTGAAGGCCTGGAGCACACTGTGGGTTTATAAAGCTAGTGAACCAGCAGGAGGAGTCCGCCTCTAGGCCCCTCCTCTCTTAGTGCTAAAGGTAAATTGTAAAATTGTTTTTCTAGAAAAACTAGCCTGCAAACTCATGAAATTTTCAATAATTGCTTTATATTTAGATTTCCAGAAATGTCTGAGAAAGGGAAAAAATAATAATTTCATTCCACTAGTAGAAAAAAGTCCCTTTAAGTGGGTTGTCTTGTGTTATAAAATGCTAATCATTTTTATCCATGCAACTCAAAAATAACACAACAACACCTAATTTAAACAATAAAAATACTCAAATATGCTTGAACCTATAGTACCCAAGTATCAATCAATCAATCAATATCTACTGACCACAGTGGTTACAGTAAAATCAAACAGTTAAAAATGAAAAAGAAAAATAGTATACCACAGGTGATACTCCAATAGGCCTATATATTTATTATCATCTTACTTTCTGTTTTAATAATGCATTTAAGTTAAGGTACATGTTTAGACGTAATTTAGTCCAATTAACTATTTAGTCCGGGTTCCAAATGTAGTCCTTGATCTTGATATAGGCCTGGTGGCGATGTGGCACTTGGAATATTTTATGAGGTGGTGCTTTATATGAGCAGTTTAAAGGAGCACTATGTAACTCGTTATGTGAAAACAATTAAACATTATATTAGTGCATATTTGACCTTTTAGTGACCCAGTGGCTGTGTGGGACCTTAACTTCCCATCACAGTGGCCTCTATGACGCTCCAGGATCAATTGTTTTAGGGTTTCTTGTCAGTTCTGTCAGTTCTGTTCTTGTCAGTTTCTGGCACAAAATCCTAAAAACAATTGATCCTGAAGCGAAGCAAAGCAATGGTACCATGCTGCAGCCACTGGGCCACTAAAAAGGTAAAATAAACACTGATATGAAGTTTACAAGTTACATAATGCACCTTTAAATAACCAGTGATAGAGAAATGATGCCTTTTGCTTCCATTGTTTTCCCACTCTTAAGCAGCAGATGTCACTGTGGTATGATAAACTGTCACCCTTTTCCTCTCCTCCGCTCTGTAGTGCTGTAGTGCTGGTACCCCCCATTATACCCCCTGACTGCTAAATTTCTGCTTTTGACATTATGTATTTATTTATTAACTATTATTTCATTGTATGTATCGGATGATGCTATTATAAGACCCAACTGACCAAATATGACATAAAACAGCCTAATGGTAGTTTGTGCGCTGCTGTCCAGCCTACGCAACTATTTTACTCAATTATTACATATTTGTACTGCGCCTACAATACATCCTTGTGCGGCACTGCTAAAGCCTGCAGGCATGATAGAGGCATGGATGTAGGTCAGTCCAGCTATAAGTTCAGAAACGACAATCCCCACAATGCACTTCTGCTCCCTACCTCCCGCACAGCAACGTCTCGCCTGTGCAGATCTGTACAGTATGCGGATTGGCTGAGGGTGTCCATTTGGCACATCCATGTACTTTGTAAGTTAGTGACAGGCCAGGCACTTGTTCCTACGTCTATGAACGACGCCCCGGTGTGTTTGGATGCAAAGTCAGCCCACAGACTGACAGCTCAGCGCTCCAAATGTCATATTATTTTTTGGGGACAAATTGTCAATTTACTATCATTGGACGTGCGATTGGATTGACAGTCACTCGTGCGGCTTCCTTCGGGTGATCGACTGTTGGACTCTCATTAGACGTAAACCTCACGCCCATGCGACGATGATATGTTGCTGTCCTCCGTGTCCAGGTTGGGCTACAGTCAAGGCGGTGTGTTTACGGATACAGCTGATCGCGTAATTGCGCGCTTCACGAAATTTCATTGCAGAATTCAGCTATTAGGCTAGTATAGCTGGGTGTTATGCATCTGATATAGATGTGAAGTCGAAATGGATGGATTTTTTGTGTCGTCAATCCTAATATTTTAATTTTGCTTCAGAGGAAAGGCTGCAGCAAGGACTTTAAACACCAGCCTTCAATGACAGCTCTATTTTCTCCACTGTACCAATGGACTGCTGTGTGAAACCTGCCAGCACAAGCGTAAAGGCAACAGAATAATGGTAATCCGTGGACATAGCTCTCCCTTGCCGCTGAAGAATAGTTTGTTTTCTCAACCGGGGCTCATTGAATTCACAAATGTAGCCCAGCGGAGGCGAGCGAACCAGGCCGCTACCAAGAGGCGGGTTTGTTGTGCACAGAGTCGGTGTGATGCTGAATATGGTGCCTCCTTGCAGTTCTGCGTCTACCTGCCACAATACTGTCGGCATCTCTCTGTAATCCCCCCGATGTCTTAAAATGGACGAGCACATTTTACTAAGGATGTTCAGGAAGGTGAACCGGCTCACGAGGGGCCATGCATGTGGGATTTAGTCCTGGCCGGCTCGTCTGGATGTAGAGGGACAATCCGCGGATATTTTCACTCACTGTACAGCAACAGCAGCCCACATTCATGGAGATGGCTGGCGGGGGAGGTGCACCAGCTATGGGATTGATGAAAGATAATGAGGACCCCTGCCCCGAGGATTTTACTCATTTTAATCAAAGACTGAAATGCTATAGGCAAAACAAATAATGGCTACATGTGCACAATTAACCTGCCAGTCTAATGTGGGTTGAACCCTTTTGGTCTGATGGGCTCCCAGCCTTTGACTTAGCATTCTAACTCTCAAGCTAAAGCATAGCTATGCATTATTTATTATGGCAAAGAGCACAGTAGCAAGTCCACGTGGGCTCTGTGGCTAATTTATGTTTTTGTCTTTAATGGTTAACAGCTTAGTATTAGCTCCCAGTTCATTAAACATCATTTGGAAGGACCTGCTGTTTCAGATTTGTAGGAGCTTGACACAGAAGAGCAGTAGTGGAAACAATCAATGGTGTTTAAATGGGACACTGTCATGGGTGTGCTTTGAGTGTCATTCTTTGACCTATCCCTGGATGAACTTGCTTTTGGGAATACATGTTACTTACACACTGCATAGCAACAGCACTGCGTTTGGTGACGGGATTTGGCACTATTTCAAAAGCTGGATGTGCTGATGGGGGAGAGCCCTCCCAGCTCTCTGATCCTCTGATCTCTCCCCTCTTGTGGACCTGGACCCCAGTCTCAGTCAATGGGCCCTGTATGGATTTTGTGCTTGAGTTGACCAAAGTGTCAAACAGCAGTTGAGCTGCTATGAATCCATACGGTGTCGCGAGAAGCACTGCCCCCCTGTCCTGCAGCAGTTGTGGAGGCTGCTGCTCCCCTCCACCTCCAAGTCTCATCCCTCCTGGCCCCCCTTCATCTAATGCACCTATGCCCTCCAACCTGACCCCCCCACCTCCCATGTTTCCAGCACCCGTCGTCCAAATAGAGAATGGCAGCACATGGGACTCATTGTCCCCAGACTCTGGTCACCACTGTGGGACTGGCAACGCATACTGGACTGCAGTGTTTGATTATGAGGCCACTGCAGAGGAAGAATTAACATTACGACGTGGGGATCTACTAGAAGTTTTATCAAAAGACTCCAAAGTATCTGGGGATGAGGGATGGTGGACGGGCAAGATCCAGGATAAGGTGGGTATTTTCCCCAGTAACTATGTGACAAGAGGTGATGCTGCTAGTTACCCACAGCTGGTGCCCGGTGGAGTGGGTGAGTGCCCCTTGGAAATCGACTTTTCTGAACTGCGGCTGGAGGAAGTGATTGGAGCTGGAGGTTTTGGGAAAGTTTACAAAGGCGTGTGGCGAGGAGAGGTGGTCGCAGTAAAGGCTGCTCGACAGGACCCTGATGAGGATATTAGTGTCACAGCTGAAAGCGTGCGCCAGGAGGCCAGGCTATTCTGGATGCTCAGACATCCCAACATCATTGCACTCCGAGGGGTCTGTCTTAAGGAACCCAACCTGTGTTTGGTGATGGAATACGCCAGAGGAGGGGCTCTGAATCGGGCTCTTGCTGGGAAAAAAGTACCACCAAGAGTGCTGGTAAACTGGGCTGTCCAGGTTGCTACTGGGATGGACTATCTGCACAATCAGGCCTTTGTACCCATCATCCACAGAGACCTCAAGTCCAGCAATAGTAAGTCCCCTAAATCTATTACTAGTGTTTTATTTAAGATGCACAAATGTCATCATACATTGATAAGAACATTGTAGACTGATATATCAAAACTAGAAGAGGGGAATATATCATCTTTAAAATAAACTCAAAATTGTTAATAACACCAAAAGGGTATTTCTGCTTTCTTTTTGAGCAACACATTAACCTAAACTAAATACATGCATCCTTTTGCATATAATTATGGTTTGCAAAGTATAGCTTGATTATTGTTACTCTATCAATTTTTTTGCATTTAGCCATGGTTGTGAAATAACACATGTAAATGTTGTTGCTGCACATATGACATGTACCCTTCATTTCAGCACAGTGCGAGGCATGACGTCTTTGTTGGTCTGTGTCATCTTTTCTATGTCATTTATCCTTCCCTGCTCCTTCTGCCCCTCCTCAGTTTTGCTCTGCAACTCACTGAGCTATTTTTGGTGCAACTTACTGCTTAACGGTGCAGTCGGTGTGTCCAACAAATATTGCAAATAAACAATTAAAGGTTTGATAGTGAATGTGACTTCATGTAGATCGTTTTATGGTAATTCATTTAAAATAGAATAAAAATACTTTTGTGCAAGTATGGATGATTGGTTAGTGATGCTGAGACTAACTGCAGATGTTTATTACATAAACAGTGATAGCATCTCATCCTATTGTTCTTTAACTGTTTAATGAGATCGGATGTGTATTGGACATCATGGTCCTGGCAACAGCATCACAACGATATATAAGCTGCCTCTGTGCTACTGAGTCATAGTGCTGCTAGCCTCTGTCAGCTGCTGAAAATGTCAGTCCACCAAATTAGAGCATTGTGTTTGATAATAGCACAAGTAAAGGCAGGAATAGTACTATCTTTTCTGTGAAACTGAAAATGTGTGGGAGCTAATGGTCTTGTGTGGTTACACCATGAATCATGTCCACACTGAGGTGGCCAGAAGCAGCACGATACCTCTCTCATCCCACAGTGGATGAGAGGTTAGACTGGAGCAGCATGTTGGTATAAGACTTGTATGAAGGCTCTAAACAAGGGCAGGAGAGTGTGGGGGATAAACAGTTCAGTTTAGGGTTACACTTCAGCTCATTGTCCAGGTGCAAGAGTTTCAGATGACTTCTCCTAACCACAGACCACTTGGCATCAGTCACAGAGTTGCACAGGCCCCGAGCCTCTCCGCTGCCAGTCATAAGTATTGCACTTTCACATTCTCTGATGTACAGAGGCAAATACAAACTTCATAATTTCTATTTATGCATGAATTCTAAATTTAGCTCTTTGATCTCTGTGTGTTTTTGAGAGTTGCTGTTGACTGGCTTAGCTGTTGGTGTGACTGTGTAACCTGGATAATCTCATTACTGCTCCACTCTTAGTGATGTCACAGCGTGAACTTACAGGTTGGCATGTCATTGCCTCCTTGGCCATGTTGCTCTGATCACAGTTCATTTAAAGACTAGAGGGCAGCAGTCCTTCCCAGTCTAATAGGTTCAGTTTGACATCGCAACATTCTGAAGGGCCTATCGTCTAAAATTGAGGCGGTGGGAAGGTAGGAATTCTATGGTGATAACAATGGCAACAATGGCAAAATGCAGGTCTTTTTCCATTTTATGGTTATGGCTAATATCTCTGTAATTACTGGGTCTATCCAAGAAACAAAAATGGTGTCTGTGGCACAAAATACATTTTAATTACTGTATTTTCAGGACTATAAGTCACACTGGATTATAAGTCGCATTTTTTGGATGTTTTACAACATCCAAGACCAAGAACAGACATTTCATGTTGAAAGGCAATTTATAATAATAATAATAATAATAATAATAATAATAATAATAATAATAATAATAATAGAATAGAGAACAACAGGCTGAATAGGTGTACGTTATGCTAATGTAAGACATTGATGGTTATTCAGCTACACAAAGCATAAACAATGAACTGAAAAGGTGTCTGGTATGTTAAAGTAACATATTAATTCATATATAAGTCGCACCTGAGTATAAGTTGCAGGACCAGCCAAACTATGAGAAAAAGTGTGAAAAAAGAGGTGTCAATATTTAAAAGCCTGGTCAATTGAAAGTAGTTTCAGCCAAAAAATAATATGGCAGATTTGGAGACCTAGTCCCTCACAAATAATGATCAGGTTAAACATTTGTAGATTTTCTCCTATAGAGTTGTATTGGCCCAACTGAGAAAATTACACCATGATCATCAAATTCTAGAACCGAACGCGAACGCAACATATAATGTGGATAAATGAAGGATGCATTCGCCAAATTAGCACTTGTCATGTAAAATGTAAAATTTGGAAGAAATATTCTCAATGTTGTATATAAACACATCATACAGGCGCCTCATGAAACTGTAATGACAACAAAATGTCAGATGATATTCCCATTTGTCTTCAACAATGCCTCGCAATATTAGATGTACCACATTAAAATAAATATGACACACTAAGCCTGATATAAAGGAACCAGTCTCTTGTGGGTCTTCAACTGCATTAGTCTGTTGCGTTAATTCTGTTCTTGCACTGATGTCATTTGTCATTAATTTGCTGAATCATTGTTAATTAGTGAAGTACCTGTGTTATTTGACAAAGAAGGTCACTGATACTGCCGTACAGGGCTCTATAGAGTATTAAAGCCTCCCGAATGTAAGGCAATACATCTGAACCCATCACCTGTTGCTAACAACACACTGCCAGGCCGCATCATTTTACATGTTTTATAGTAAACAACAGTCTATACAGGAACACAGTGAATGTAAGTCAGCTGTTTTTGTACTGGTTAAGGCGTGGTAGTTGAGCAGTCGTGTGTACACCGTCAGCAAACATCGTAATTGCAGGAGTCGCTCTCACACTTCGCTTCAAAGTAATCCATAGAATTATAGTAGCACAAAATATCGGCAAAATATTATCAGAAACAAGATGCTTTACTTTTTCTTATTTTTTTATCTTACGCCTAGATCAGTTCATAAAGTTTAGTTAATAATCACTCGATATTGAGTGTCATATTGTTTACACATACACAGTATGTGATGACCATGGCACCATATGTACTTCGATTGTGACAGTGCAGCTAATACTGGGCTTTTACAGTGTACATGAAACTAAAAATGGAGGAGACTGTGCCAAAAGGCGGACCCTGCGTTAAAGCGGGACAAACGCAAGATAAAACATTTCCCATAATAAAACATACATTTTGTTTGTACTCAGAATGTATTTCAAATTGTATTTGCACCTTCCAATAGGTTGTGTTCACGTTATAGAATTATTTTTCAGTTGGAGGACAAGTGCTAATACAACTCCAGGAGAGAAACAGTTTATGTTGTACTTAATCTATATTTGATGGTGATTGGATTCACAAACAAAAAATCATTATTCTGGCGGAAGGTCTTCTACTGGCCAGCATCTCACGGGTGTTTTTGAATATTGCCTCTACTATTGGACACCTTTATGAGAAAATAATGTGTGCTTACAGAGAGGACTTTGTGACAGTTTTTGTTTCATGTGGATTGGTCCAGGAATGACAGAGAAATTAGCAATAAACTAAGACTAGAAATTACAATAGTTATGCCATGGGATTTTCAGCTGCCCTTCACCTCAATTTTAAACTAACCTATACAAATGATCAGTGCGGTTATACAGGCTATATATTTCTGTGCAATATACAGTATGTTTGTAATGGAGGGTAAATTACTCCGCCACGTGGTCAACTTCATCAATATTCCAAATGAAAAATCAGATTATTGCAGTTGAGTGTAATACAGTAGTGGTTTTATTGGCCACGTCTTGCAGCTTGGCACACGTGCTGCTTGTGTTTGCAGGTTGTCTGGAACAGAGGGCAACAATGACCCCATTCTCACAGGGCAGAAAAGACAGGGCACAGGCAGCACTCACAATGGCAGGAGTCAGTGCAGGGGAGCAGGGGGCAAGTGCAGGAGGCAGACGCCAGGCCACACACCAGTGAATGGAGAGCTGTGAGCCACACAGTTGATCAGTAATGTAACAATGGTGCATCACAGGAATTGAATGGACACATAATATTAAGTAAGATACATGTTCTCTAAATTATGTAGCCTATTATGTGTAAGGCGATGCATATGACAGTGAATCAAATAGTGAGCTATGGCAGTGTTTCTTTCTGTTTAATGCAGCTCAGTTCTCAAATATAGACCACAGTAAGTGACACCAAATAAACATGTATCTCGCAGCCAGAACGATGACAGTGCGGGTGGATAGAGGAGTTAAGGAGGAATGCTGTGGATGTGGAGAAAGCCCTGCAGGCCTGGTGAGGAAAGGAAACACAGAGATGGATGGGGGAGGGAGGACAGTGTTGGACTAGCACTAGTAGAAGGCCAGTTAATGAAGAGGTCAAACCAATCTGTATGTATAGTACTATTCTTGGCTATTATGCTTTGTTCAGAATCAGACCAAACGCTTTTTGTCTCGAAACGCCTCTATTTGGACACTGATGTAGACGCTGTGTGACAGTTGTCAAAGACGCTCGGGACGCACGTCAAAAGTCAAATGAGTGCAAGGGGGGGGCTTCTCTCCGTGTTGTACCCATAGAGTGTATATTGATGATGGAGATATAACTGGCTAGCTCTAATTATAACTTTAACTTTGTATTAAGCCACAGCTGCCTTAGCGGACTACCATTCACACTTCTCTTACACATTTAAAAACAGACATAGTGGGTGAAGTGTATTGATATGGGACTTTGTTATGGTATAAACCCAAATACTTCAGGTCAATTTAGTCGTATCTATTTCCAAAGAAAAGGATTATGTCTTCTTTGGCCAACGTAATACCTCATCAATATCAGAATAATATTATCATGAATACTGTGTGTTTCAGCAAATAACAAAACAGATACGTAATTGGTGAAGATTCAGATATAGATAAAAGAAAAAACAAGTAGTTGGCATACTCAAAAATATAGATTTTTCATCAAAAGGCCTTAATATTATTTAGCAAAACATTATCTAAATATGGAGCAGAGGTATCGCTTGCATCAGCTTACCGTGTTTATATTCTAAGCTTGCTTTTGGAGTCTATGACCATTTTTTTCTTTGACAATCTTTGACAGTTTTTTAGATTAGACTATTAGAGCTGTAATTCTGCAGCAACACGAGCAATGCATTTTGCGTTCCCAGCATATCACACCGACAGACATGCTCTTCGTGTAACAGCTCCATCGCAGTGAAAGAGAGGCTGCCTGGTCACACGAATCTGCCGGCTGCATTTGTTCGCAGACAAAGTGAATGGCTGCGGGGCGAAACTGTGCCACTGCGCCGCTCAGGATTAGAGCCCCGATGGCCTGTGGTGGGGTGAGCGGAGCCAAGCCTGGGTATCGGTGACATGGGAGCAGAGTCAATACAACTTTTGTATCCAAACAGTGAGCCTCAGCCTGCTATTGATCATCATTTGACTTTAGGGGGTCATAATTTGCACTTTAGGGGGTCATTTATCAAGCGTACAAATGACTAAATTAAATAGATTGGTGACTGGTGGTTATGAGGTGGTATCTTTGGTAATGTAATTGGAATAGGACTCAAGAATTCCATAAATTATCTATGTCATGTCATGTCATTATTATAGCAAATTGAAGTAATAAGCTTAAGCTACCCCCTACTCCTTTTGGGCATTATGTTTGTGCTCTGCTTACCATGCTGAACTTTACTTCCATGTTGAACTTTGTGGAACTCAGGCGCTCAAATAAAAAGATTATTGAATATATAATTTCCCTAATTCCCTAATAGGCGGGTTTCAAAGTTGACTAACGTGACTGTGCGCACGCATACTGGATGCAGTAACCATATGCTTTCAATATCACACATCAGTTATTCATATTAGATACCAGTTGTTTACATTGGTTACGCTTGAATAATGGCAATGATGAACCGGTGTTAAGGCTAGAACATAGTCCAAAGTACGTAGAAAGCTTGTCACCGGAGGAGCGGCCGCTTTTTTAAGGAAACTCACTTTAAAATGTTAGTTTGGAGGGGTGCAGAGTCATGTAGGACCTGCACCGTGAGTATGAAAGCTAAGGTATTTTGTTTTTGGCATGTAACAACGCTAACGGGAATATCCCCTAATATCGCCCATATAATAATGATAAAAATAAGGGCTTACACTTTTATTGTGCTTTTCAAGCCTGATTACCAAGTTTCTCAATACACTAAATATATGAATGCAGCTCTTTGTACAGGGCCGTTTACAAGAAGGCCTAAAAGATTAACCTTAATACACAATTATTTTATTTCATATCAAACACCATTTCTTTGTAAATAAAAAAAATAATCTTACCAGATATAAAATGAATTCTCTTCTAATCTCTCTTCTAATCTTCTATTTTTCTGAAAAGGGTGCACACCTGCGACCAATTAAGTCCTGGGTTGTTCCTATTTGTGCAAACAACAACACAACACGATGACATTGTGTTTATTTTTATACGATAACAAACGCATGTCAATCACGTGGCGATGCTAGTACAATGCAGTATTCCAGTTGTTTTGCGTCCAGTTTGCACGCTCATGCACCTTATTTAGTCTGCATACGTCACATGGAATGGGTCTATACAGTAATACTCACTATTTGAAAAATTAGGTGCAATATACCCACAAATATATGATATTTTCCAGCTTACACTTGCTATCTATTTATTTGGCCACCACAGTATTTATAAATGATCAACCAAAGATTAAGAGTAATTTGTAGAATACTCTTACTGGTTTAAAAAAAGACATTGTCACTGCAATAACTTGATTTGACTTTAGCTTCATATTGAGGACCCAAGAACTAGTTTCACTATCAGTAAAATTCACATAACGTTACACCCTGAACATGTTCGGGTTTTTCGGTCGACTGGGAGATCGATAGGTGTCACATGACATGTGTCTAATCATGTGTCTGTTTTATTTATTTATTGAATATGGACATGACAATAATATTGGACGGACCAGATGCATTGCTGTAAGTGTTATAGCACATGCACACTAGTCCAGGGGGCTTTTAAATTACAATAGATAGAAATAGGTTACTTTGCACATCCCTTGCGTGAACAGGTGCGTAAGAGAATCCACATAGGATGAAATATGAACAGAAAAAATCTCTCGCACACTGTCTTACTTGCCTGACGATGGCCACTGGTCGAAACGTTGCATGAAATAAAGGAACAATGGTGTTGCAAGTAAGACAGTGTGCAAGAGATTTTTTCTGTTCAAATTACAATAAACGATAAAATAAAAAATTACGATAAAATACATTTCATACAAGATCAAAACAAGGCACATTTTACACATGAGAACAACTGGCCTGATCTTAACTGCTGTTTAAGCTCTCTGCTGAAGGTTCATATTAGTCTGCAGTTTTAGTCCAGTGGGGAGAGAGTTCCACAGTTTAACCCCCTTGAAGGAGAAGCTGGATTGTCCAAAAGATGTTCTGAACTTTGGGAGCACACAGTCCCCACTGACTGAGGCTCTGGTGGCTGTAAGAGACTGATATGTGAACTTGCCATTTATTCACCGATATGTGAACAAATGGCAAGTTCTTTTATATGAAAAACTAAGAACCTCCAGCTTTCAGTCACTGAGCTTTTACGACTCGAGGCTGCACTAGCACTAATTATGAATTGATTTGGGACTGGCGCTGCGATATTGATTTCCAAACTGGAGAAGGTTTGGGGCTCATGCTGCTTAATGAATCCACAAAACAATTATTAACACAGATCTTGGGACACAAATAGGAAATATTTACAAAAGATCTCACTTTTAAGATTGGATTTTGAAATGAACTCATGCTCAAAACGTGAGTGGAATAATAAAAGGCTCTGAATAAATAAATACTCCAAACTTTTAAGGAAGAAACATTTCTGGGTAGCGGTTAGTGGACTCTTTCTAAATCAGGGGTAAATGCTTTGTTTACTTTTAACCCTCAAAAAGCCTCTGAATGTTAAAATTATTAGCATTTTTTAGTGATCAAGCGTCATTGTCAGTGTATTACAAAGACTACAAAAACTAAAAATCAAGCATGTACTGCACAAAGTCATATCTCGGTTAAGTTAAGTTTGCTCCAATTCCGAATATATTTGAGCTTATTTTGATTCATTCTGTCTTGCCAAGGAAAGAAATCTGCCAATAGAGCAAGTATTTTTGAACTTAAAACAAGAAACAGCATCTAATATCAAGTGAATTTAGATTTACTTTCTAATTTTATGTGCAATGTAAGTGTAAAAAATACTTTTCTTACCCCTTTGGCAAATAACTTTACTAAAAAATAAGAAGCAATGTATTGAAACCAGTCAGAAACATCCCAGAGCAAGTCACATAATCTAGACTAAATCTTAACTAGTCAAAACATCTCAAATTTAGATGAATATTCTGTATTTGAGCCATTAAAACTAATCTAGATATTAATTTTTTGCAGTGAAAGAATAAAAGCCTCAAATAGTGATTATGTCCACACAAAAATCATTCATAAAAACAAATTCACATCACGCCTATAGACCTCACTTCAACCTAACATGTGAGAGTCAAGCAAACGTACTTGACACTGTGGTATGCGCGGCT
The DNA here is from genome assembly GCA_900303255.1 of Lesueurigobius sanzi. Lineage (NCBI taxonomy): Eukaryota > Metazoa > Chordata > Actinopteri > Gobiiformes > Gobiidae > Lesueurigobius > Lesueurigobius sanzi. Next base: position 8,044 of record OMNZ01047509.1, on the reverse strand, counting down.
TGTGCCATGACAAAAGCTCCCTCGCCGCCTGCCTGCGGCCATCTCCCTCTACCTCCATTTTTCTATCCCGTCATTATTGTCCTCTTCCTCCCTGCTCCCCTCCCTCCTCTTCCTCGTCTCCTCCAGCTGCCTCCGAAACCAGCGCTTCATTCTTCATCTCTGGCCTGGATTCTGCCTTGTTCCTCGTCCTCGGCACCATGAAGCCATTTTTGTACCCCCCCCCCCCCCCCCCCCCCCCCCCCCCCCTCCCCCCCAAACCCCCCCCTTTTTTTTC
>OMNZ01047500.1:4522-16125 GCA_900303255.1 Lesueurigobius sanzi | reverse complement strand
GAGACAGAGAGAGAGAGAGAGAGACAGAGAGAGACAGAGAGAGAGACAGAGAGAGAGAGAGAGAGAGAGAGAGAGAGAGAGAGAGAGAGAGAGAGAGAGAGAGAGAGAGAGAGAGAGAGAGAGAGAGAGAGAGAGAGAGAGAGAGAGAGAGTGAGAGAGAGACAGAGAGAGAGAGAGAGAGAGAGAGACAGAGAGAGTGTGAGAGAGAGACAGAGAGAGAGAGACAGAGAGAGAGAGACAGAGAGAGAGAGAGACAGAGAGAGAGAGAGAGACAGAGAGAGGGGAACTAGAGAGAGAAGAAGGAAAGAGGGAGAGAGAGAGAGAGAGAGAGAGAGAGAGAGGAAGGAAAGAGACAAAGAGGGGAAGGAGAGAGAGAGAAGGAAAGAGGGAGAGAGAGAGACAGAGAGAGGGGAAGGAGAGAGAGAGAAGAACGAGAGATTTTAGTGCCCAATTTGGGTCCTGTGGGGTTTAACAGGTTAAAGAGAGCCTTGCAATCCACTAAATATGATTTCGTGCCCAATGTTTGGGTCTCAATCCCTCAGATGAGAATCACCACAATAAAAGATATACTCTATAAAGAAAGAATGAAGCAGAGAGAGAGAAACTTCTATTCTATTGCGGAAGAGAGAGAATGAAAGAGATGGGAAAGGAAATACAATGAAAGAGAGTTAGAACAGAACAAAAAGAAAGCGAGTCAATGAGAGGGAGAGAGAGAGATTTATAGAGAAAGATGTGTAGGCTCATTCTCTGCTCTGGCATTTCCACGCAGGACATAAATCTCAACTTTGCCATTTATGGTTTGGACTTTGGAAATTGGACTTTTCTTTTGCTTCTTATCGGAATGGGTCCCGTGCCCTTAAAAAAAAGTATCTGAAATTTACTTTGCTTTCTCTCGCGCTGTGTCATCTTAACAAGGGCCGGAGTGACATTTTTAATTATGAAAAGTAAATACAAGGGGGACAGTGAAATTGATCCGGGCCAATGCTGAACCATCAAATCTCTCAGTCACATGTCCTCAGCTAATCACGGGGCCTTTCCTGAACACACAGCTGTAATTACATTTCGCCGAAGAGCCCGCGCACCGCAAAGCCCCTGTACTCATTTCTGTCCCGCGGTGGACATTTGGGAATGACATTTAGTCAGCGGAAGCGCGCAGATTTAACAGGGATTCTCGTGGCTCGCAAATCAATCCCAACGTAACCGTCTGACAAATGAGGCACTGACCTTTTCGCAAACTCACTTTTTCATTTGATCCTGTGACTGATAAGTTTTGTTCTGTCATGGATTGAAATTGACAATCTACTCATCCAGTTCTTGCCTCAGTTCTGCCCCGTTTGTAGCATGCAGAGACCAGAATTGCTATTGGCTATGCTAATACAACAAACAACTTACTAACATCAGCCTCATTTTGGCTAAGATTAAGGTGAACTTTATTGCTTCATGGGATAATTTGTCTGCTGCATTTGAGCCATCCTTCAAGAAGCCAAAATCTGGACACTTCTCGAAATATTGAGCGATGTTCACAGCTTGGGGATTAGCCTATTACAGTGCGTGATTATCAGTATGACTCCCCTGCAATTCAGTTTTGAGGTGTTTTATTCACATTTCTTGCCAATCTTTTGGGTTGTTGCTTAGATTAGTCACTGTTTTGTCCTTTATTGATCTGTCTGGTTTGCAGTCCAGGCGTGAATGTGGTGATACTTCAAAAGCTAAATCCTTTTGTAAGTGGTACTGTGTGAAAAGTTTGGGAGGAAAAGGCTTATTGGACATTACTTTATCCTAGTAAGACAGATACGTGATGTTATCTTGTCCGAATATACAGGTTTTGGCAGGTATGAATAAAGACACTCCAAAATATGAATCATCAGAAGACCAAATTAACTTTTTTGGATGATGCTTTAGCTGGGGACATGGATGGACATGGATTTTAGAAGAAAAGATAGATCCAGGGGGAACATCCACTCCAAAGAATTGAACACGGAGCTTTAGTGGTTTTAGACTGAAATGATGAACCACTTCAACACAGTGCCACCTTTTTTTCCATTTTTCCACTCTACCCAGTGAAAATGTAGGAGGTTATGAACATTTTAAATCTAAAAAGAAATAGAACTTTCACCATTGCAAATTGCGTGGAGAATAAATGAATAATAATTCAAACTTGGGCTGTATCCAAATGTGCACTATTCCCTATATACGCCATTTTGTAGGGGTGAGAGAGACAAGTAGTGCACTCACAATTTCCCACAATGCAATATAGACCACAATGCACCGCAAACGTCGGACGTAAAACAGCCGGTAGCGATTGGACTCAACACGAATGAATGAAACTGTCCAAAACTATGCTTTAGTGGTGTGTTGTGGGTTATTTATGAATAAACCTCCTTGAATACAACCCACTAAGGGGAAAAGTTGCTAACGTTAGCTGTTTACCTTTAGCTTGAGATCGATAGCTTCTCTTCTCAGGCAAAATTCAACAATCCAAGCCGTTTTCTTCATCAGTGTAAAAGCCATGTTGGGTAAAACTTTTCTGACTCATATACTGCATATCCATACATAATAAACTGTCTCTTGAATTGGGTTGGTCTTGGTTGCAGAATTTCATTATTAGCGAACTGCATTGTTGACAATTCAGGCACGCTGCTCACTACTTTCTCCTCCGCAGATCAAGTCACTGCTGGGCTTGGGTCACGTGATCGGCGGAGGAGAAAGTAGTGAGCAGTCTGCCTGAATTGCCAACATAATGAGTCCACTATATAGTCTACAACACAGTTTAGTTTAGTTTATTATTAGGATCCCCATTAGCTGTGCTTTACAGCCAGCTAATCTTCCTGAGGTCCTGTGCCACAGTGCGGGACTGTATAGTAAATGAGTAAATGAGTAGTTAAGGAATAGTGTGGACATTCACATACAGCCTTGGACTCATTTTTTCTGCTGTTGCCATGATGAAATGCTAATGCTATGCTGATGCTATGTTATGACACCACACCCATAACCTCTATGGCAAGGCCCAAGGGGTAAAATCTGGAACTATCACAAATAACCTCTATCACCCAAGATGGTTTTAAGAGAGAATATATATATTATGCAGAGATCAAAGTACAGTAGTAAATGCTAAACACCCCATATACTGTAGGTCATATAATGTACAGTACAGTATTAAGATTTGGGGTAACGAAAGGTGTTTTACTGGGAGTAAAACACAATGAAGCAAATGGGACAACACAAACGTAACAACCTCTATAGGGTGTTTTATATGGTTCCCTGTAAGAAGCTAGCTAAAGAAAACAATTCCCATTATCGAGTCATCAATTTGCCCTGTCTGAGCAGAAAAACAGGAAGCTTGAAACATAGACATCTTCCCTCGTTTAACTGCGGGTCAAAGCTCTGGTCAATACAACGTTATTGAGTAAAACTTCCGCATCCGTGTAAGCTGCTAATTTTCGCCCCATAATCAGCCTTCAGCCTTCCACAGGACCTCTCCCTCTGGCCGTTTCAGCTGACCACAGAGAATCCATGGTTAACTCCGCGCTGCAGTGCAATAGTCCGTATGTGATGCTGCTTTAGGATGCCTCGGTAAGCAATAAACACGCTCACGGAAAACAGAAGGGGCAAGTTTAAGTTTACAGCTATATTCCTGAGTTGTAATGCTTTGGGTGGGTTGCATAGGGTTGGGTAGGATTGTGATGGAGCTACAATGAAATGTCTTGATAATTGATTAGGAATCGACTGACAGAAGCATGCAGCACAAACAAATCGAGAAAAATTGGTGGGTGGAGAGTAGCACAAAACACATATTCACCAGGATTAGATGAGAAAAAATGCACTCGACCAAATACAACAAGCCTAAAAGCAGAAACAATTATGACTTGGTTATAGTTAATGAAGCCCTGACCTGTTTTGGTGTTGGTTACATTCACATGACGTTACACCTTGGGCTTTTCTGGGTTTTTGGACCGACTGGCACACGCCACAATGGATGACTGCTCATTCAATCATTGTGTGATTGACAGGTGTCATATATTCTCTCCAACATGGCCTCGAGCAGCCGCTAATCATGTGTCTGAATGCGACCGATTCCGTGAGAACGCCAACTTCATTTTGAGCTAATTATGTAGCAAAACAAAGCTACCTTGGTAGCTGATTCCGGTGTTTCTCACTTTTAGAATAAAAAAAAAAAGACATGTATTTCTTGTTTGAAAAGCATTTAGTAAGACCAATTCTGGTCTTATCAACAACCACTGATGCCCCCAAAAATCAAAACCAAAATCTGCTTGGTTATTGTCAATGTGGGTAATACACCTCTGTCGGTCTGCCTCAAAGGGCACATTTTAAATTCTCACTTTATTGTACTGGGCTAATACATGTTAAAACTTTTAAAACATGTTGCTGGTTTCTTCCACGCATATCGGCTCCAACATGCCTTTATCTAAGTACAATAAAGGGTTTTTGACTGAATGTAAATAGATAATTGTAGTGTTGGAGGAGTGCCTTGGTTCTTCGGTTACCTCTTAAGTTTCTGTTCCCCAAACGCCAAGGAGCACCTTCCCTTAAAACTACTTTTGTGGTGCTGACTTCCTGAGCACTTGGATGGATTGATTGGAAAATGAACCCATAAAATGCACAAACATGACTTTTTACCTTGTGTGTGAAAGATATTGTTTTCTTTTGTATGTGCTTTTTACAGTATCAATAACAGTGCACATACTTTTCTAACTCAGCATAAGGCATTTCAACATTATCCTGTAGAGTACATCGTATTCAGCAGTATCTTGAATCAGAAAACACATCACCCACCTCTAGTTTGCACCTCTGTGATAGACTTGAAACTCCCCTTTTTTGCATGCAGCGTGTTTAATAATTTATGCATTAACTTGGAGAGACTCCAGGGCGATATTTCCAATGGCAACCGCTCATCTGTGCTTGCTCAACAGTAAGCAATTGGATGATGTTATAGGAATTTTATAGGAATAAAAAACAGACAGAGGCTTTTCAGAAACGGGACGACCATCAATCTCTCTCAAGAATAAGATTGTTTTATTAGCGGGAAAGTTCAAGGTGTGTGCCAGGTCACGGAGGGAAGAAAACACATTGTTTACAGCACATGTATAATAACATTACAGGTCAACATACAGCCCTCATTTGCACACAGTGGGCTTACTGTAGCATGAACACAAGCAGAGCAATAACAGCCTTTGAGTGGCTTGACATACTTTATAAGTACCATTGACAGGTCTACAGTATATCAGCCTATATCATTCACTAGGGTGTTAGAACAGGGCAATAATGTATGTAAAAGAAAAACGAAAAGAAAAATACCCAATTGTGGTTTGACATACTCAGTAATACACTGTCTGTCAATGGATTTTGTGTTTCCTGATGGCACAGGCATCACTAAAAATATGTTTTATATTTCAATTTCTTCAAAATTGCCACCCTTTATTCTTTAATTTCCCTTTTACTCTTGGCATTTTCTCAGTGAGCTTCATTTTTCAACAGTCTGTGAAGTGCAAACCATTTCTGTGACTACATTGCGAAGCTCATTGAGGAAATGCCAAATGTGTGCAATGCAGTAATCAATGCAAAAGTTGGCTGTTTTGAAGAATCTATTTCAACTTTTTTGTTTAAAACATAATTCCATATGTGTCTATTCATAAATGAATGTCTTCAGGGACAATTTACAACATAAATGGTCTTGATATAAAAGAAAAAAACACTTCCATACTTTTGACTGGTACTGTATACTGTGTTTCTTTTTGTGAACATTTAGACAGATAACTGTGAGTAATTATAAAATCCCATTCACTATATTCTGAACTTTGATCCTTAATTCCAAGATTCATTGTGCTGAAATATTGAAAGAGTGGTTCATTTTCAGACATGGATTGGCCACCAGTGTCCAGATCTCAAGCACATTGAGAATATGTGTTCTAGAAAAGTCTTTGGTGCGACTCTCCCATCGCTTTACGTCAATGAACTACTTCACTCTCTCATTCATACACCAATGTACGCTGACACTGGAGGCAAGGTTGATGAAGTGTCTTGCCCAAGGACAGAGTGAACAAACAAAAGGGAAGCATGACAGTATATGGTAACTGTCAAAATCTTAGTTTATTCCTAATTTCTCTGTCATTCCTGGGTCAATCGACGTGGAACAGAAACTGTCACAAAGTTCAAAGTCTTCTCTGTCAGCACAATGAACTGACTGAGGTTTAATTATTTCATCATAAAAGTGCCCAAAAGTGGTGGCAATATTCAAAAACATGTGGATGAATTGAGGAGTAGAAATGACTTTCAGCCATAAGAATAATATGGCAGGTTTGTGAATCTAAAATCAAAAAGGTTTCTCTTCCATAGAATTGTATTGGCACCTGCTCCAACTGAAATCAAATTCTTGAACGTGAACGCAACCTATTCACATGTTAAACCTGTGTAAGAAGTCTGAACTGCATGGACTATAACAATCCTGACACAGATTCAGAGCATGTTCACAGCAGTGTTAACTACAGGGTCAGTGGGTTTCAGACTGGAAATCTCAAAAAGGGTGCAATACATTTTCATCTTCGCGCGATAACGGTGGCTATTTCGAAGGCACATTTAATCTTGTTCAAAATCAGCGCGAGGTGAAGTGACAGAGATCACCGGAGGTAAAGGCCAGTGGAATGAGGGCAGTTACAATCAGAGCTGTAAAAGGAGCCATTAAAGATATCGACGCGGGTCACTGGGAGAATGTGCTCGCTCTCACCGGGCTGACGGACTGTGGGGGATGGACATTGATCATGTGTGCTCCTGTCCTCAGCATTAACCCCCCTCTAAACCATTCATACACGTCGATAAGTCTGACTACATCATCAGCAAATGGACAAGGCTTGGCAAACTCTTTCACGTCCTCCAAGCTTGCCTATGATTTGACCAAATGTTTGTTAAGAGTTCGCAGGGATTTTCTGTAGTGGCACAATGTAGTCAATTCAAGATGTTTTGTCATCCCATTCAAGAAGAGCTTCCACAGTTCTGAAAATCAACTTGCAAACTGTGCAAATGCATCCAATAGTTACCCTCACAACACTCACTGCCCATTCGTATATAAACCCCAGCATGTTTGACCTCTATAGACACAACATTTCTCAAATTAAACAACTACAGTCTCAAAATCAAAGCAAAATATCCATCCCAAAAGTCAAGTTCTTACCCTTAGATGCTTATGAATTTTGATTCTTGTTGCCAAGTCCCAGGACGACAAGTGTAGTGAGCAGAGAAATGCCTACTATAACGTACGACTTGTGAAGTTTGGCTTTTTTGCCCCAGAATGGGAAAAAACAAACTGTTTTAAATGGTATTGTATGCGTTGTGTAGCACTTACTTAGTTCATACACATATCTCCAGAAACTAGAAGATCAGGGCTTTGTAATGAGCATGTGGGATGTATCATTTGATCTTAGTGAGCAATAACTAAAAGGTTCAAGACGTTTGTGCACAGGACTGAAAGAGGAGGGTGGCATGAGGTTTAATTAATCAAATCTAGGAAATAGTTTGGGGGAACACTTCACCATTGAGTACAAAAATCCAGTTTCCAAACCAGAGGATTCTCAGAACCAGTGCTTTACTTGAGAATAGGGACTGGCTTTTGTCCCTAGATGGGAATGATATTCACTGATATTTGATATCTCCAGTTCAATTCCACACCAAACAATTCTGAAAAGCGGTATTAAACTAAGTCAATAATCGCGCAATAATGAACATATTTAAGTTTTGAACATGCTGACTGTTTTATCATACTTTGTTCTTTTGATGCGCTGGGATTTTACATGCTTTAGGTTCATTTTTATGTTTTATTTTTGTCAAATGCCCTTCCTGCTCCAACATACTCCCTTTTCCACTTGTATAGTATTCTGTGACTGAATTTATATTGAAACACTGAACTATAATGTTATGAGTAGCACCGAATAACTTAACTTACTGTATATAGAATCAAATTGTGTTACAACTAACGAAGTAAGGAGCAAGTAAATTAAATTGATAGTTGTGGTCCAAACACAATCCTACCTTTCCCCAACACATTTTTAAAATCCCAATTCTTCACAGAGATGAGTTTATAAGCACATTTCACAAATTGCAGGGTCACTTTTTAGGTTCATAGTCCCAGAAATGCAAGAAAAGTAGCCCGCATACTCATGTAATTGACAAAAATGCTTTATAATATTGATCCACAGTATTATTTCTAAAAATGTCTGAGTTTACAATAAACTAAAAGAGGGAAAGACAAATTTTATTCCTAAAATCATAGTATAGTATAGTGCCCTTAACTATATGCATGAGGAAAACTATTAGATTCTTCTTTTACATACAGTGAATTCTTATTCTTTGGATGTATGAGAGGGTCGGGGCACTTTCGAGTTTGGGTCTGGCTGATATAGCATATTAAAATCCAAAGCTAGTAGAGTATGGCTCAAACCTCACGGCCACCACAGAGAGGAAAATGTGAGAAGCCACACATTTCTTTCGCCATTTCCTGCATGTCGCGTCCTGCCAGATCATTTGTCCTTGGATGTATCCGTACATAAGGTGAGCCAGCTCCTCCTGTCTGGACCGGTGCGCCGAGTCTGGGGCCAGGACTGGACTCGGTGGCCTTCGCGAACCTCCGGACCGAGTGGGCTGGACTGGTCTGGTTCAGGAGCGAGAGCAGCAGGAGGATATGGCAATGCTCACTCACCTGGCAGGGGCTTTGGTTGTGTCATTCCGGAGAGACTTGGACGTGTTTAAGGTTATAGTTGAGTCTGCTTTGATTGGAATGGAAAGAGAGGGATTGGGTCAGTTCACAAATTCAAAAAGAAACACGTAACATGTCAAAGATGGTGCTTTTCTGCCTATGGAGCCACAGTCTGTTAGTTAGAAGGCATTGAACTGTTAACCTTTGCTGCAGTGAGCAAATGACTCTACCCACTTCGCTGCTTATTTCAGACAGTAACAAAAAAGAATTAGAACGGGCATTTTACATATGAAACACTATGTATTTCTTGTGAAATAAAACATAACGAAACTACCTGTGATCCACATTATGGAATGAAATGGAGCTAAAATTGCTGTGACAAAAGACGACAAATATAGATGCTGAAAAAAGGTCCCCAAGACACAATTAATCAAGACCTGGGGCATCTTTGCTCTCACACACCTTGAATACTTCCCTGAAAAAGTTGGACTGCTGCTGCTGCTGCTGCTGGCACAGTCTTCCTACCTCGCCCAGAACTAAGACCGGGCCAAGACTGTGTGAATTGAACGGTCAAAACTGTCAGAGTTCAGTTAAAGAATCTCATAAATTGTGAGGAAATTTGTGCTAAGAAAAGCTTGTACAGGAATTATGTTGTGCCCCGTGCCATCAGGGAGCAGAACAAGTTGTAGCCCCCAATGTCGCTCGGTCTGTTCCACTTCTCTGCTGCTGAGGGGAATCCACTGCTGTGTCTTTTATTACTCTTATGGATTTATGTATTTGTGTGGCTGTATTGAGGATGTAAATGAGCAAGCCAAAGACACATTTCTGCCATCATTGTGCGTGGTAGACAATAAATACAGTACATTACAACAAAACCAAAAGAATCTTGTTTCACAACCAGAGAAATTGTAGCAACGCCGCTAGCTGTTTGGAGTGTGTTGCTACAGATGCAAACACAACTGTGATAACTGTCAATGCTATTTTTTACGTGGCGCCTCCCGTGGATCTTCCCATGACGGCTACTCCTTAGTGATGCTGTGTTGTTCCACTCGTAGTTCGCGGGGGACTCCCACAGACGTCAGGGTATCTGGACACAAAGACAATCCCCGAGGGAGTGGGACAAGAAACCACATGTGAATAGCAATGAACAGACATCAGGTGAGCTAAAGAATTGGCTGATGGGGAAAATCTGAAAGAGAGGTGTGTGTGTTGTGGAGGTAGGAAACAGAGGAGGAGAGGAGCAGAACTAAGAACTCTTCATATTCAAAATCCAGTCTGAACAAATATTTGTAACTAACAAAATAAAACCATACATTTAAACCATTTATTTGATTTAATTGCCGAAAATATAGGCAATTTTGGCCATTTTTCATATAAAATGCCTGATTCTTACATCAAAACACAAAATGACAGAAAACTTGCAATACATTTTTTTCTCATATTTATGCTGGTAATACACAGCAAAAGTTTCAAATTTATATCACTCAATTTAAAAAAAATCCCTATTCACCTGCATGCCGGGTCCCCCCTTAAAAGCTTAATTCCGCTTGTTTCCATAACCAAAAATGTTAGTCCTAGGGGTGTTACTACTCTATTTTAGTCCTTAACAGCTCCACTATTGACACCTGCCTCCCAACTGAAATTATGAACACAACCTACTATCAACATGCCTCCATATAAGGTTCATTATTGTTCTTATGGCGGCCTGTCTGTGCCCGTTCGACCCCCACAAAACACCACGCAATATACACCAACATATATAATAACTCTGAAAGCAAACTGGTTAACGAGTACACACGTCAATAAAGTTTTGGGTGAATAATGCTATAATAACGTACAATAAAAGAGTTTGGAAATCAGCAACGACACACTTAAAGCAGTGAAATAGACAAACAAATGAAGACTGGAGGAGCGCATCCACGTGCCGCGGGGGATCCAGTGGAGCGGGGAATCACGATTTTACAGCAGCGAGTGACATCTCAAAGTTAAAATGAGTCTAAGCCACAGCTAAACAGCCGGGTATTTTCTCTGTGTGTCTCTGGTCGAATGGAGGCTTAAGGCGAGACACTGCAGGTGATAGGGAAGTGAATTCAATTGAGTGATATGAATTTGAAACGTTTGCTGTATATTACTGACATGGATATGAGGAAAGAATGGATTGTCGTGTTATGTTTTCATATCAAAATAAGGCGTTTTATTTGTTTTATTTTACGAAATGAGTACGAGGGTGTGGTAAGACCAGGCTACTATATCACATGCTTTATCAGGGATTCCGCCGGGCATTAAAAGTCATTACAGGAATTGTGTTAAAAATAAGGCCTTGAATGTCATTAAAAAGCATTGAATAGAATCCAAACTGGCATTAAATCAAAAGTTCTTGGAAAATGATGACATGGCTCAACTAATTTTACAGAATACATTTGTCAAAAATACAAAAAATACGGTCTGACTTGAGTTTTGTATTTCTGGTCAAAAGTTGTCTGTTGTATAACATTTTGTATTGAATATGGAAATTAATATTAAATATGTTATGATTTGTGGCGTTTGTAGTATTTGGGCATTAAAATGACATAAAAAAGCATTCAATTTGAGTCTGAACCCTGTTTACATAACTTAGACCGAAAAGGTATAAGCTTATGTTGCCTGTCTTTGCAACACGACACATGTGCCGTTGTTACTATCAAGCTTTTGTCATTGAAAATATGTATTTTTTTAAGCAGTTCATCCATTAACCCCTTAAACCCCAGCGTGCCAAATTTGGGTCCTGTAGGGTATAAGAGGTTAAAGCTGTTTTGGTTGACAGTCCATTCAGTTGCAAATTAATCAAAGTGGACACTTCTAACAAAAGTAAGCACCATCTCGAAGGCCAAATTAACCTCTTAAACCCTATAGGACCCAA
>OMNZ01047499.1:16485-30697 GCA_900303255.1 Lesueurigobius sanzi | reverse complement strand
TTTTGGCCAAAAACCTCCTTCCCTCAGTCAGAGCATTGAAGATGGGTCGTGGCTGGGTCTTCCAACATGACAATGACCCGAAGCACACAGCCAGGATAACCAAGGAGTGGCTCCATAAGAAGCATATCAAGGCTCTGGAGTGGCCTAGCCAGTCTCCAGACCTAAATCCAATAGAAAATCTTTGGAGGGTGCTGAAACTCCATGTTGCTCAGCGACTGCCCTGAAACCTGACAGATCTGTATGGAGGAATGGGCCAAAATCCCTGCTGCAGTGTGTGCAAACCTGGTGAAGAACTACAGGAACCGTTTGACCTCTGAAATTGTTAACAAAGGCTTCTGTACCAAATATAAAAATTCTTTGACTCAAGTGATCAAATATTTATTTGACACAGTAATATACAAAAAATATTGTTAATAAATCATACAATATGATTTCCAGATTTTAGATTCTGTCTCTCACAGGGGAATTGCACCAATGATGGAAATGTTAGACCCCTCCATGATTTCTAAGTGGGAGAACTTGCAAAATCACAGGGGGATAAAATACTTATTGGCCTCACTGTAAGTCCTTATTTGAAATTACTTGACAAGTCAGAATGACTCCAAATAAGGTCAAATATAATTATAATAAAATAATAATAATTTAAAACTGATCAAGACTTTTTGCAGGAGCCCTGGCAGTAATGCTCTGTTCATTTGTTTTCACTCTCCAGACCTCCCTGTAGTCGTCACAGTCATAGCTATACTGGGGAAATTTGCAGCTACGGCCTGTTTCTCCACGGTCTATGTCTACACTGCTGAGCTCTACCCTACAGTAATAAGGTGAGGCGGGTTAACAAAGCTAAAATTGAGACGCATATAAAACCAATGAGTAAACTATCCCCTGCAGACAGAACGGCCTGGGCCTGAACGCTATGTGTGCTCGAGTGGCGGGCATCCTGGCTCCTCTGATCAGACTTTTGGACACCTACCAGTACTTCCTCCCCATGCTGATATACGGGACTGTGCCCATCCTGGCGGGGGCGCTGTGCCTGATGCTGCCTGAGACCCTGAATGTTGAGCTCCAGGACCACACAGAGAGGTATGTGGTGAAGATGCAGCGCGACCAATGCAAGTTAATGCTGTATGTAAATAATAATAGTAATAATCTTGTGTGTCATTGCAGAACGCCAGAGAGAAAGACAGATGTGAATAAAGACATGAAGAACAGTACAAAGCTGTAATTTATTTTATTAATAATGAAAAGACAAATATTTTGTGTAGTCTTTTGAATTGTATTCATTTATTTCTTTTTAAGTATGTTGTTGATATTTATATTACAGTTATTATGAATTTGCACAAATTTGCACATTTGCCCTATTGCTGCATCCAATATTGTTAATACTAGTACAACAATCAATCAAGTCAAGGTGTTTTTAATGAAAATATAGTCTCACTTTGAAACTCTTACCTAAACTTCCAAGTAATATTGTTTGGCTTTACGTGTTGTAAGTGTATTTCTTACGAGAGCATTACTGATTAATTGTACTTTGTAATGTTGTGTCAGTAAATAAATGAAGATAGAATCAAACACATCAGTGTTGGTTATTGATTTCCTACCATAAAGGACCATTTACACCCAGACTCCCTTGATAGTGTTAATTACATAACAGCAGTTGAATGGGAATACCTAGTCATGTATCAGCTGCCTTTGTTGTAAAATATGTTTCAAAGGTTAGATGAAACACTGTTATCTAAGTCTGTGTGGGTATGGACTTGTATACACACAATCAGTGCTTAATTTGTAAATCCAGATTTTCAGGAACACTTGTGTACTGGGTGGATTTTATGGGGGAACAGCCCAAAATAATTGCATATTTAAAAGTTGTTGGAGTATTTTATTTCCCGGATCCAATAAAGCTCAAAATTCCGATTTCCCGGAATGCGTTCCCCCAAAAGCCGGATCAAATTAAGCACTGCACACAATATAAAGAAGGTCAAGGACTCAATTAAAACGTAGAAAGATGCTGAAAAAAAAAAACACTGACAAAAATACAGCATCGTGTGCTATCAGTATAATTCAAGAAAAAAGCTTGCGTCATGGGCCTATAAATATCGTATTCATATTGACTGGACGATTAGTTATTACGCATCCGAGTCTGCAGGGGCCCCATTGGCGGGGTTCCTCACAGTCCAGCGGCTCTTGTGTTGGCTCAATCCAAATCCTTCGTCGTAATTGCCCTTTGTCCTGAACAGCTGCTGGTAGTGGAAAGTGCAGTACAGCGCTCCGTACAGGGAGGCGTAGTTGAGCATGCTGAAGATCAAAACACGTGTTAGCTTATTTTATGCACACATTTTTTCTGCCATATCATTCACTTCTACGGCCAGGTTTGTGCGAGTGAATGAGGCTTTGTTTCCCTCACATTTTGGAGATGAACCAAGCGTTTTAAAGATAAGCAATTGCTGGTGTGCAAACAAGACTAGCTAGCTCTGGTATTGGGATGGCTTTTTTAGAATCTGCATTCATGAAGTTTTGAAGGTATTTTTAGGCCCGAGCGCCACCAGGCTGGTTTTGTTATTATCATACTATACTGCAAAAACGAAACTAAAAATAAGTGTAAGTTTATTGAAAGAACATAATTTGACCTTCACTTCATTTGAGCAGGTAAGTAAAATTATCCAAGACAAATGCATCTTTTTTTTTGCTTGGCAAGACAGAATTACTTAAATTATGATTAAATATTCTTAAATCCAGATATTTAAACTTATTAGAGAGATTACTTTTTGCACTGTATTCACCTTATTCAGGAAATTGCTATCGGGGCGGCCATCTTGTGTTTTTTGTCAAACTGAAGGTCGGACTTGAGCTGATATTGGCTTTGATTTTTGTTACTGGTGAAACATTTACAATAAACTGCTGTGTAAATATATCCAATCAGCTTTGGTCCTTTACAGTGCTTCACAGACAATTAGCCAATGGGCTATATGCACAGAGAGCCCACGTGACCAACTTCCTGAGTCTAGAACCGAAGGCGAACTTCCGCCCTGCATCAAATTGCATTGAATTTTTAGCAGGTCTCAGACAAATACAAACATATCTGAAGATAACCTGGTGGACAGCGATTTACTGATACGATGTGACGAACAGCTCATTTTAAACTTTGTGAAAACTGCCCTGGAGGAAACGTCAGTGTTCATCGAGGTAGGAACTTTTATCTCAGAGCTAATGGCTAGTGTTCAATTAGAAACGGTATAAAATTTAAACAACTAAATAAAAATGAAACTGCAGACAGGCCGCTTCTTTATTGTGCAGCTCTTTAAAAAATTTGCTGTAGTTTAATTTTTCATTTGGTGTTAGCTGTTAGCTTCGATGCATAAACACCTCTCATTATGAGCACAGACGTTCCTTCCAGTGAAGTGGTTACATCCGACGTAATGTTTTAAACCAGCTGCTCGTCACATCGTATCAGTAAATCGCTGTCCACCAGGTTATCTTCAGATATAATTGTATTTTTCTGAGACCTGCTAAAAAGTCAATGCAATTTGATGCAGGGCGGAAGTTCGCCTTCAGTTCTAGACTCAGGAAGTTGGTCACGTGGGCTCTCTGTGCATATAGCCCATTAGAGTGACAACAAAAAGTAAGTGATAATATTGCTAAAATATAATTTTAGGCCACTTCTTTCATGTCGTACTTCCACTGAAACTAAACCTGAGCCACACAAACTTATAATTTACTTTGAGCTTTTTTACAAGTTTTTTTGTTGATTCCCTTTTTATTTTCTTCACCCTCTTCCACTCATAACAATGGAAATCCCAGCTTACAGGAAGTGCTAAGACAAACAGGAAATGCTTTTACAACAAAAGTGGGTGGGGCAGAATAAGGTGAATATAGGCCATGTGATGCAAATTTATAGTAAATGGCAAGTTTTCTTGCCATTTACTATAATAAAGAGTGTACTCTCACCTTAATTTTTTCTTGCAGTGTTTACAGGAAAAGCATGCTTTGTGAAAAGTGTGTTTGTCTGTGGTAACTCTTTCCATAGGATAAACAGGCATGAAACATGCTGAGCACTTCTCCTGAGTGACAGGCTGGAACTGTGGGGAAAAGGTAAGGCTTTAGTGATGCTCTAACTTCACAATGTTAGTTTGATAAATTAATTGAATAACTGCATGATGGATGAATTCATATTTATTATGTTTTTTTTAAAAGACCAATCTATTAAAAAACTATTAAAAAGGTGGAGTTCTTCTAAACATGAAACACATGGAGTTACAGAAAGTCAAGTACAATAACACAATATAATTTTGTCAATCATTTGTAAATCAATAGATTTGGACAGATTGGTGAAACAGTTGCACACACATTAAACTCTACTTAAATATTTGCTGGATCCCCCACACATTTCATGGATCTTTTACCCATGATAAAATTGAGAGAAAAGGGAATGCGGATCAAAGTAAGCCCTGGTTGTTGCCCCAGAACAGCTTTAGTTATTATGGTTTCTTGGTGACAGGCAGTCTTGAATATGTTGAAATCTGGTGCACTGCTGGACTGACAGCTGTTTTGACAGGACATGACATTGTCATTTGTGGTTCAGTGGTGACTACAGTTGAGGTTTTAGTTGAGTAAAATTTGTTTCCATGGTTGTCTCTCCTTTCGTAGTTCTCTGTGATGGTTTTTGTGTCAGCATTGTTTTTCTTTGTCCCGTTGGAGTCAGTCTGCACTTCGAGCAGGCTAAACTCCCTTTTCGGTTTGGGTTGACTCTGTTTCTGCCCTCTTTTTCTAGTGTCCCCTTTCCTGACTTGTACAGGACTGTTGCATTGTACTGTCTTTGTTGTCCTGAATTTCTCTTCAGGCTTTGGGGCATGCTGACACGATGGACAAAGTGTAACTTCTGGAGGAGCATCCGTTTTTCTTGCGGCCGACTGAATGGAGATGAAAGCAGGCGATGACGTCGGACTTGGTGGTTTTGGCGATCCAACTTCCCCGCTTTGATTTTTTGTTTTGTCTTGTGTTTTTGTTCGACTTGATCCAATGCTAATGGTCCGGATGTTGCCAGAAGAGTTTGGCGTTTGCGGTCCTCCAAGTGACTCTTTAAACAGACTTGATAACCCGGCTATATCAGACTCAGATTTCAGATTCGAGACAGAGTAAAGCGCCTTTTTGATTGCCTCTTCTATGTCCAAAAGTCTCGCCAAAGTCTGCTCCTTTAAGTTGATGATTTCTTCACTCGCTCGTGCCAGATCTCCGAAAACATGCGCAATTGGCGTCCTGTTTTCAGTGTTTGGTTTCACTAAGTTAGGGCTTTCCTCTCTCTGTTTCACTTTGTCTTTCTTCTTGTCAGAGTTCACAACCCAATCTGGGACATCTTCAAATACTTTCCTCAAAGACTTGACATCTACCTCGCTTGTGTCCTTCTCAATCTCTTCGACCTGAATGAGGATGTTCTCCAGCTCCTCTTGCTTCCTCAGATTATCAAAGATCTCCATGGCTGCCGTGATGTTGCCTCTCACGATTTCATCCATGTGAACAGACAACCGCTGCCTCCGCTCATCCTCTGTTTCTTTACACACTTTCTTCACCCTCATGTTCACTTTCGCTTCTCCTTCATTCAATGTGGCAGAAGGTGAATTGGGTTGGTCCTGGATTTTAGGGTCAGCTGCAGCAATCTTGACTCTTTTTGGCTTCACTGGGGCAGTCTTCTTCACAGCTGTTTTTTTGCCTCCAAAAATCTGACAAGCCTCATGAAAATTAACATGACTTTCGTCTGGCTCTTCGTTATCTGTCTTCGGATCAGGTAAGACATCAGCCACTGGTTTTTCAGTGATATTTTTCTCTGTTTTGGTTGTCTGATTTTCCACATGGACTTTTGCCAACTTCACAAAAGTCTCTCCATTTGATACAACCTTCTGATTATTAAAATCCTGTGCTTCTTCTGAAGGACCAGTGTAAATTTCATCTGCACCATCGGCTTTCAATGATTCCTTCGCAGTGACTTTTAAATGTTCAGGTTTTGGAGGAAGGGCTGGTTTGGCTCTCTGTGGCTTTCTACTCTTTTCTTTTACAGCTTGATTTGAGCTTTCTTCACTTACTGTTTCTACATTTCGATTTGGAACATCAGTGCAAATGCTGGTTTCTTGGTCAGATGTAGCATGAGATGAAGCTTTGGCAGAGGAAGATACTTTGTTAGAGTTTCTGTACAGCATAGCTGCTTCATAACCTCCACGAGTGACATTGATATTTGATCTCCCCAGGGCTTGTAGAGCTGCTTGGAGTTTGCCTTCAAGAACTAGTTCCTCCTCTTCTTGATTCATCTCCGATAATACATCAGATACTTCAGACTTGGCTTTGCCGATATCTTCATTCGTTTTCAAAGGGGTACTCGATGTGTTTGCATGCTCAAAAGTGGTTTGATTTGCTTTGTGATTTTCCTGTCTTTCTTGTATTGAGTCATGAATTGATTTGGCCTCGACTGTCGCCTTCTGGAGTTGGGAAATTGCAGCTTGAAGATTGGATATTTCATCGCATTCATCTAGGACCTTTACTAACTTGGCTTGGTGGATGCTCTCTTCATTCCCAAATGATACACACGACAAGTCTGCTTCACTAAGACCTATTTCATATGACTGCTGCTTCTCTTGGGCTTTATGTTCAGTTGTGATCTTGCACTTTTCTGAAGACTTGGAAGCTGACCAAGCACCCCTCTTGCGTGCTTCTGACTTAGGTTCAGTTTGTATTGGATTTTCTGTGAATAAACTTTTCAGTTTCTTAACATCTACTGGCTCATATTCTGAATCACTTCCATTATCACTTTGTTGTGTTGTGTCGTGTTCTGTAGTGGCCAAAGGTAGTGCCTCCTCTACCACTTCTGCCTCTGCCTGAAGAGATTTCAAATACTCCATATCGCCTTTTTCAATGCAACTAGTGAACAGCTTCACATTGCCCCTTACTGTAATATCTGTCCGGATTGGTGCTGTAGGCATTTCTGTTTGATTTTCTTGTAGGCTGTGTATTGCTGATTTTATAATGCCACTATTCACTTGAGGGATTTCTTTTTGAATAGTTTCTCGTGTCTCTGGTTCAGCCTGGTCTGCAGCTGTCTGTTGTGAAGGGCAGAAACTTTTTATATCCTCAACGTCAATGTAACGGTAGAGAGAGTAAACACTGACTTGAGCGCAGTGATCCACCTCATCCAGGATGAGCACTCCTTTCCGTAGCGAGTTGTCCTGGTTGAGAATATCTTCGATGAGCTGCACGACATTGGCAGTTTTGAACTCTGTGTCTGAATGAGGGTGGTGGACATGAGCATTTACAGTCAATGCCATCACTGCACCGTGACTGTCTTCTTTGAGGTATTTAATCTGTGGTTGTATCTTGGACCGTGGGAGGAGCTGCAATATCAAGTTCTGCGCTCCTGCTTCTGCAACACTGTCGTACATGATCTCTGGACCCATCTCTGTCAAAATAAACTTAGCCTTTGTCGCTTTCATTGTCTCGTGAACTTCAATGATGGAACCTTTTGACTGTAGCATGTTGACTGTGTATAGGAAGTGTAATGTTTCTTTGATGTTCTCCACCATGGTCTCCAAGTCATCCTTGTTCTGCTGTCTAATCTTATCAAATGGCATTGAGTCGAAGAGTTGTTTTCTGTTCTTCACGTTTGGACTTTCTCCTTCTGGGATACACTCTGTTGCGCTTTGGAAACTCGAATGTTCTTTTTCTACATTGACGGTGATAAAGGGGTTATGACGGAAGAGGTCTACAGATGTTTTGATTGCTTCTCCAAATATTTCTGGTTCAGGGATAGTTGTAAAGTCTTCATCCAAAACCTCCGGAGGTTCTTGATGTGTAGAAACATTGTCACTGGGTTTGTTGTCTTTGTGTGCTTGGGTACTTGACTGATTGCTCTGGGTTGGCAGTGGTTTATCTCCATTTAAAACTGTTTCTTTGGACTTGCCCTGACATGACTGTGAGGCTTTCATTGATTGCTCTTCAAACATTCTCCTGGTGGACTGAACATCTATTCTTACCTCCTCGTCTATAAACTCTTTATTGGGATCGCTGGGTGTCACCGGCTCCTCCAACACTGTTGGGGTTGAATGATTTTTTTCTGTTTCCTGTGCTTCGTTGGTGGTGCAACATGATTCTTTTTTACTTGTGGCGCAGTTCTCAAATATCAGACATTTTGAGAAGACTTCTCCGTCGTATCCTGTTTCAGCAGCTGCCTCCTCCGCTGCCAGCTCCTTGTCCACTACTTTGTCTAACATTGTTATTTCTGGATGAGTGTGCTTTAGGAGCCTTTTCAGCTCATTTTTCCGTCGCCGTTGTTGCATTGTTCCTATGGCGACTCTTTCTTGATGTGACTGATCTCCCTCCAAAGCAAGTGGGAAGATGTCATCATTGGCGCCTTCAGCCATCTTAAGAGACCAAAATAATGCTCTCATTATTGTGTTCTTTAAACCAGATCATGCAGATGTTACCTTCCAAAACCATGCCAGATGCTTCAACATGCCAGGCATCAAGGGGTTAGGAAAATCTAAACGTGCACTGTAGAATCTTCTTTTTACTAAAGCCTCTGTTATGAACCAACGTGTCCTCATTCCAGATAATTGTGCCTCCACAGAAACGGCAAATAGGAACGAGTAACATTTGTGTTTTATAACGAGGCAATTCAATTTGCAATTACTCCAAACAGTTGCACAAACCCAATCATCATGCATTATAGACACTATTATACTTTACCTTTGTTAGTCTTGGCCTCTTTCCTAATTCAGATCGCACCTGAAAACCCCAAAATAAATCACTTCAGATACAATTTTTATGTTTATGATATGTCCATGAAAATGTAAATTATTTTAGCCATTAATAGATGAGGGGGATTTACCTGAGTCTTTGGTTCTTGGGGGGAGACTTTTGACAGATACAAGGCAGATATGGCCTTCACAGAGATGCACAGTTTCTCTGAACTATCTCTGAAGTCTGCAATAGACCTCCTCTTCTCCTCTGATTAAACAGAAAAATACACAGGGCGTATATTATCTGAAACATAGCTTTTCCCCCAATAAAAAATAATGCACACAAATGGGGGCACGTCCTAAACACATCTCTAACAGGTGCCATGTGGCCAAGTTAAATATAGCCCTGAGAGAGACCATCTGACTCCACTGACACACATACTGGAGTTGACTAAGCACTGGCGAAAAACATAAACACATGTCCAGCATAGATATTGTTGCAGTGAGCATAATACTAGAATTTAAGTTAATTAAGTTAATTCCAATAAATAACTCGTCTACAGTACCAGCCTGGCCCGTCATTGGAAACACTAACAGTTCTATTGCAAAAACAGAAAAGAAAGATGTATGGATGCTAATTTCTCTTTAATAGTGTTTTTAATTATTATATCTATTTTAGGATTAGGGTTAGTTAGTGTAGTTGATACTAATTTCACAAGTATCAACTGTAGAGTACACTAAGAAAAAATGAGAAATGTGAGAAAAATGTTCAAAATGCAATTGAACTTTTCTTGTCTTGACTCTTATTTTAACTTTAAGCCCTGTTGTTGTTGTTGTTGTTGTTGTTGGTGCAATGTGTGTATTTGTGTAACATATTTTGTTGTATTTTGTTTGTTTGTTATTGTCTGTAAGCTTTTATGTATTTTATGAATTAACCTTTCATGTTGTTTTGTTTCGTCTTTAATTACATATATGTTGCTCATTGGGCTGCTTGATTTTGAAATATCTTGTGAATAACATGCAGTACAGGTCTAAACTACAGGATTAGCAGCTTGTATACAAAGGAAGACCCCATGAAGACAGGATATTTGTTGTTAGCAAAGAAAGAAAATCCAGCGTACTCACTCAAAACCCCTCTAGCTTTTTCTCCTGGTCGGCTTTTGCTTGAATCCCACTGGCGGCGAATGCGGTGCCATTTCCTAAAGGCTTGTGAGCGCGATACCAGCCTCTGCCCCTCGGCCCCGTCCCATTCCTGCCCTAGTGACAGCTGACCCTTGCACCCTCCTACACTTATTCAGGGCTACAGCGCGCCTGCTATTTCTGTCCCGCTCTGGAGTGGCCTACTCTGCCCCGCACCAGGCTGAGTCAATCACGGTTCTTCCTCTGCACGCTCACTCGCTCGCTCACTCCGTGTTCTCCATGTCAGCTCTTTGCTTTCATTCATGCTTTCTTACTGTACAGCCCCAGAGGTCAGCTTTCAAGGAAGGGCAACTACTATCTTTGCAATTTGCCTCGCCCCATTAGCATCTGCTTTATTAGGCTCATTAAAACACTGAGGGATTGACTATACAGTGCACCTACCGGCTTGGGACGCTGCGAGTTGTTCAAAATCGATTCCTCCGATAGTTTTTCTTTTCTGAATTGTAGTGTTATTTTCTGCCTGAGAATAAACATGTTTAGTCAAAAGTATTGTTTGTTAAAAAATTCTTAAATTACCTTTGGATTAGAACTTGTTTGTTTTGCGGCAGTTGCAACCTGATTTATCGGAGCATGGACTGTGGCCTTTAGTCCATCGTCCGCGTTTTTTCTTTTCTCAGGCTCTCTATTTGGCATCTGAGTAATGTCAGGTTTCTTTGGCGATGGCCTGAACGTTTCCGCCTTGTTTTGAGCAGCAGCTTTTGGCTCAAACTTGGCTTTTAGAGAGTGGATGGAGCCGGCGCTGTGGGACAGGCTGCTCAGAGACCTGCTGCGGGGCAAACCGCTGGGGCTTTTAGGCTCGCTCCACACATCGTTTTTCCATATTTCATCAGACTCGTTAGTACTGTCAAACACGTCGTTCGGGCCACTCAATTGAAGATGAGGTCGCCATGCCTAATATGAACAAGAATAGGCTTATATTTAATTTATTTACTGAGATTTTCTGAATATTTCTGATATTTGGTAATTACATTTTAATAAAAGCAAAAAAATCAGCCCAACTCACTCACATGCTAAAAACACTTGCTGTACCAATTTATTTTATTTACTAGAGATGCTTCACTGAAATTAGGTTGCCATAGAGTTTTGCTGGTATTTTTCATTACAGTTTTTCCCAGTCCCTTTGCACATTTCTCAGATCAGAACTAAAGTTTCCCAATGTAATTGTCTGCAAATGATTAAGTTGTTTTTTCAAATCACAAGGTAATTTTCTTGTTGCTTTTTGCAGATAGCAAATGTTTACATGTAGGTACATAAGATTCAAACAATTTTGTTAGACAAAGTCAACAAAATGGTTAAACCTATTGTCGTAATACATCAATCATGGTATTTTCCACACTCATGGCAGGAGTTTTACAAGATCAGTCTGAATGAAAACTGTTAGAAATACATCAGCAAAATATACAGAACAATGTATAACGAGCAATGAAATTATTGAAGAAACCAGAATCAGACGAATGTTCTCAGACTGCACTGCCCACTGCTCCTGACAGTCTGCTCCTGACAGTCTCTGCTCCTGACAGTGGCCCCAATGCCACTCAAACATTACAGTCCACGGTGACCTAAACTAAATATAGTTTTTGTGTGTGAAATACACAAAAAGTGAAATACAAAAGTCTAAGTACATGAAGAGTCATCTCTGCAGTTCTAACCTGTTTTGCTTCATGGGGAAGAGATGAGTCTGTGGTATTTCACAGTCACATCTGCCTCAGCTGAGACTGAACACCGTAAACTATAAAATAGTGTCATTAAATGATGTTATAAACAATCGTACGTCTTTTCATCGTGAGAAACATTTTGGAAACACAAATCTCTCTGTTTATGCAGGAGAATAAGCCGACACCAGTTGAACCATTTTGATGATTGATGCTGAATATAGGTGTCTGTATCTGGAGAGAAATACTTAATATTGATGGATTAACTAAACTTTTTAAGCAGTTTTTTTGTGTTTTATAGTTTGTATGAACTGTTATGAGAAATGTTTTAAAAATGTATCAAAAAAAATTATAAAAATATCAATTCTGATCTGATAAATGTGTACGACTGGGAAAAACTTTAACACCATTGCAAAAACTCAAATCAGTAATTTTAGCGTTATGAGACTGAATCCTTGTATACTGTATATCGGTAAAATATATAATTGACTTGACCTGGACGATCTCTTCTTGTGGCTTCACCTCTACACTGATGGTTGTAGTAGTTTGGACGTGCTGGCTCTCTCCCACCTGATACCTGTCACACACCCACATTATATTACAGTACTCAGTATGTAATCGTGTGTACATTGTGAGGCGAGTGTTTATCACCTGGCGACGAGCTGTGACACTGAGGTCCTCTTGTCCCGCAGGCCCACATCTGTCCAGACAGCCTTGTCAGACGCCACAGTCTTCAGTGACTGGCTGCGCTTCAGGCTGCTTCTCCACTCCATGTTCAAACCCACTGTAGTTTGATACAGACTAATACACTCTTCCTGTCTACCTATACTGTACACATTCAAACTGAAAATGCAAAATGAAATCAGAGTAAAAACGTTTGAAACATGATATTCAAAGAGTCCAAGTTTGTGTGTATTAAGTTTAAATGTTACCTTCCAGATGACAGCGGTGTCCGATCCCTCGACGACTGAGGCACTTCCAGGCATCACAAGACCAGCACACAGTGAGCAAAGTCCTTCTTCCTCATTACCTCAGGCCCTATAAAATCATTTATTACTTATAAATCTGTTGGACATGCTAGTATGAGTAATGTGTATAACATTTTTGTTGCAAACTGCACTAAAATTATTATACTGACTATAATAGCAACATAAATTGAAAGGTAAAGGTAAAAAAAACAAAAGCAGATGCTTTTCTAAAATGTATTGTTTGCTAAAATGCCAGTGTGTGTAGTCAGGTGACCAAAGTGCAGAATTGGGTTGGTAGCTGCCAAAGTTAAATGCGGCGCACAGGAGTGCCATGATGGAATAGTGTCTTACTCAGCAGCGCCTCAGGAGCTCAGGTGCCACAGAGCAGAACGCTGAGCTGTCTCAAACTGCAAAATGACTGAATTATCCATCCATACATGTACTGCATTATATGGAATTACACTAGTTCACTGGCATCAGTCTGATTTTGGCTATAGCTATACACTTCACTTTCACCTTAGACGATAAGATAAGATAATACTTGAAGTGGATGAAACTTGCTTCATGCCCTTACAGACTTAGGCAGGAGGCTTGTACTGTGTGGTTTATGCAGTGAAACGGCTGCTGTATGTGATGGGCTTGTATTGTTCTCTATTTTGCTATGTCACTTCATCAATCAACCACGACACGTAAACATTTATTTATTGTACATTCCTCTGCACTGCCATCTCTGATACAGTATTTTATTCACACTCATATATCACATCCTGTTTTTTTTCTCCTTTTTCTCTCCCAGTGTTTATTTTATTTTATTCAGTGTATACAAGAGATGTTATACAGTTTATTGATAGATGCTCAGAAACATTTATTTTATTCTATTCTTTTAATTATTTTACCTGTTTGCAAACTTATTTTCTTCTTTGAGGGCACATTTCCTGATTTTTTGCACCACCGTGTGATCTTAAGATCACAGTAAATTTCTCCATTGTGGGATCAATAAAGGCTTCTCTTATGTTAAACATTAACATATCAGGAAATGGATATTAGTCAAGATTTCCATCTTGTGGTGAGATCCTTTCACTACAGTAAATTTGTCAACAATACTGTTATAATAATGCAAGTGGTTGTGCTGGAGCTACATAGGTAGAAAAGTTGCTTGATAGGATATGCTCCACATTATATTTGTCATAAGGATTCTAACTGATTTAAAGTTTAAGAAAAGTGAATATGAAGCCACAAACTGCATGAATCTAATTGACCAGAATAATAGATGTTGATAGTGAAAGTCATGTACAAAGGCATGTCTGTACCTCCATAATTCCCCCACATTAACACAAGCCTCCTCTTGTGCAAGACTGTATTGCATCATTGTCATTTATCTCACCTCTCCATGTGTGAGCGCTGCCCATTATCTGGATTTCCCCCTGTTTCACTCACTCACAGCAGAGATTTGTAACAGCACCAGCCTTTGTCAGCCCGCACAATTCATATGCAGTGTCTTTAGTGCTGCTCGGTCTGTGTTAATCATTCCTCAGACAAAGAGCGAGCAACAGCAGCGCAGCACACAGCCCTGGGGCAGAACCAGATCCTGAGCTGGGCTGCACCCCCCCCCCCCCCCCCCCCCCCCCCCCCCCCCCCCCCCCCCCCCCCCCCCCCCCCCCCCCCCCCCCCCCCCCCC